>JADLZL010005779.1:0-101660 GCA_015844335.1 Chrysopogon serrulatus
ATCTATTGCTCAATATAACATGATATCAACCATAAAGCATAGTTGTAGGGTTTGATTCTAACGAGTTCCACGAGTTGTGTTGTTCTCGATCGCTTTACTGTGTATATCCAATTTGGTACAGAATAAAAGTATCTCAACTGATGAATTGAGTGCACCATTGCGACAGGCTCGTCGAGACGATCGAAAACGGACATACCATTTGCTATATTCGGAGTCCGAGTCAAAAGATATCAATTCTACACCGAAACCAACACTAGAAGACTCTAGAAGGCACCGTAAGGCTTAACGCATCGAAGGTGGGGCCCACTTGTTGGGGTGGGGGCCGGCCGGCCCACCCAGGGGCCGCCCGGCGCCCTACAGAGGCCGTTCGGGGCCCGCTTCGACGGAGGGCCTGCTACCGCCTTAGGGTTTGCATCTCCACTATTGCCGAAGTCGAATTAGTCCCACATCACTGGTCTAGAAGAGGTGGAGGCTTTTCTAGACTATAAATAAAGAGGTAGACCCCCCCCCCCCGAGGGCACCACATTATTATGGAGATGTAGAGGCGTCCCTCGAATGGATAACCTCTCATCTCTAGAGAATTAGGGCTAGACTTTCCAATGTAGTTCTAGTTGAGAGTTAGGGAGAGCGGCACTACGCCCGGTTCCTGAGGAGTCTTCTGAGAAGTCTTCGTGAGTTCTCGTATATCTTTGTATTTATTCTTGTAAGACTTATGCTTTAATATATTTTGTCTTTCTATTTACTTTTATGCATTACATTTGATTGGTTAGTATAGTTGTTATACTTTTAGCATAGGATCTTCGCCTCGTATTAGGTGCTCTAGTTATTACGTGTGATTAGAGTAGTATTTTTTAGTGTAGACGTGGTGTCTAGGCTAGGGGTTTACCCGAGATTGCGCCCTTCTCTACGGTTAGTTGTGGTAGCCTCTAGAGGTGACAGCTTTTTAGGTCTTCGTGATTCCACCACGCCGGAGTTGGTGTTTCAGAGAGCTTTTGGCAGCCTTTCCCCCGACTACCTTCTTCCCGCCTTATTCGAGAGTTGGAAAGGTACCGCTGCTCCAAAGTGCTATTGTGTGATTGCTTTATCTACCATGAATTAGTTATATAGAACCAAAGAAATAGAGAAGTATTCAGAACCTTAAACTCTCCCGTTGTCCTCTCACTTTAGCTATATACTTATTTATCATAGAATTCTCCCGTGTGTGTCATATATACATAATTCCTATCATCTATCATTTACCCCCTACTTTAGTCTAGTTGGTGTATTAGTTAGTAGATGCATGATGGTGAACTATCAATGTCTTTATCCATTGTTTCCCAGTGGTAAAATATAAATAACGATACCCTGAATACTCCCCAAAATGCTACAATGGTTTTCTCGGCGCTTGCGTAATCCTTCATATTTTAGTTGTGCATAAGAAATACCAACAAGCATTTTTTGGCGCCTTGCTGTCGGGATATGGATTTATCTCTATTTCTAGTAGCTTAACGTTAGAAATGTCAACAAGCATTTTTGGCGCCGTTGTCGGGAAACAATTGGCGAGAGATTTTGATATAGATCTTGATATCTACTATCTAGTCTACTACTAGCTTTAGTAGGATTACCCTTGTTTGGTTGAGTTGTGGAATAAGCAGGGGCTATCAACTGTTTTTTAACTTTATGGTGAAATTCCACAAGACCAAGATAAGAAGGATATTTAAGAACCCAGGGTGCCCAAACATTAATGATCCATCAACAATGAAGCCCCGCCATCTCACGGTATGTATAAACATATATATTATTCTAACCATGTGTAGATTGGAAAAGTCGTCATCACATGAATTCAATGTTCATCATATGTGACGAACAAAGACGCCTGCACTACTCACAAATTCTATTGTGAGTCATAGTAAATATGATCAAGAAAGGTGAGATAGTCTTGCTCATAGACTTAAAATTTGATGAGTAGTTATCCTGTTGCATCCACTGCATGTTTACTTTTAAACAATCCATGCATCTCGCTTCATCTTATATTAAATGCACAACATGTTTTGTTCCTTTCACACATGCATGTCACTTGCATCTGTACTTAAAATAAATAAATGAAAAAAAAAAAAATTTCTCACCATACATGATCATGCTTTCATCTCTTTGAGTAAATCTCTATGTGCTCCCATGCTACCTTTGTTTGCTATAATGAATTTTGGTTTGGAAGTACTCGACATACTTCCATAGGCTTTTAAATTGAGCGTGGTGCTTAGGTTAAAATGTCTTCCTTAACTAAAACTAGACATGGAGTTTGGTTTGGTTATTGAACTAGAAATTGTTGTAGTAGACATTGGATATTTTGTTAGACTAACCCCTACGTAAAAACTTTTAAATTCAATTCGGGTAAGTTAAGAGATGAACTCACATTAAGAGACGAATCAAGGCATATGATGATGTCCAATAACTTTGCATAAAAGGAAGACACAACTCATTCTCTATGGAAGAACTGTAAGTATCAACATTTATACATTTAATCTTTTGTTGCAAATTACTTTAAAAAAGTGCAGCTACCAACAAAATTTGTTAAAAGAAATCTATGCTAAAGTAATTCTAAAAGCCCATCCTTTTATTAGCATAGAAGAAATCTACATAAAATTATGGACCATAACCCATATGCCAAACTTGTTGCAATCCTTCGGGTATGTGTCCACTAATATTTATGCAGGGAAGAAAGAATAAATGTCGATCATGGTTTGAAATGAAGAATGGAGGATAAGTGTATAGAAAGGACCAAGATGAAAAGAAATTAATGAAAAACACTTCAATACCTCCTACACTTCGCCATGATAGTGGACCAATCACCTTTGCAAGACATAAGGTACGTTTATCCAAGCCTCATGCAACTTTAAACTACATTCAACATCTTATACCATGTTGCTAATTATCTTGGTTATCTATACCTTATGTCATGCTTAATTTGCTAAAACTTAAAATAAATAAAATACTCTTTTAGTTCACCTACATATTCTTGGTTCTATCTCTAGTCTTTTTGAACTTCCTTACTCTATTATAAGTATGCTTTAGAATATCACTTAAACATTATAACATCAAAGTATATTTGTATAAGAATTTGGTTGTATATATAGACTATCGATCCTCACTGTATAAAAATGTTTAAATCATATTAGGAGATTTCATAGAATCAAATCAAGGTTAGAGGTATTCTTCAAAATTATATCTTCGCTTTAACCTTGTTTATTTGAAGTAATGGTGAATCAATTAAAAACACGAGCTATAGATTAATCTTAACTACTTGGCAAACACTATCCACACTTCAAATAGATAGTATATTCCTTCGGGTATGTGTTGTCTACTAATCCCTTGCAGAGAAGAAATAATGAGAGAAGCGTAAGTCCGGAATAGTGAGAAAGGAGTACAACATATGAGACAAGATGCTAAGGAACAACTTAAGATGCAAGAAAGGAAAAGACCATTGAAGTTCAACTATCCTTTACTACATGGTGTTATCATGCTCTAGTAATAAAGGTAACATCTTAAAGAACCCACTTCAAGCAAAGAGTGGGGAGATTCCCTAAATTCTACAAGTGGGAGTTCTAAACTAGTAACAAGGATGCACATAAGATTGGCTTTGAGATGCTAATAAAAAGAAAGGAAGAAGGTGGCACCACCATTGGAAACACCACTAGTGGAGACACCACCTCAATCCTCATCCTTAGAAGCAAACCAAAGTACTCGATCAATGAACTACTGCAAGGAGGAGTCCAGTTCGGAGGACTCAAAACATCGAACCCTCGCCGTGAGGTAACATCGGTAGTTATTTATATTTACTTTCTTACATTACATGATTTATTTTCTCTTAACCATATTTACTTTTCTACATTAGTATTAATAGGAAATAATAAAAATAAATAGATATACATTAGGTTGCATTCATGCATTTTTTTTAAAAAAGAGAGCCCCATATGAAACCCTTGTAGCGTAAAAGTTATAGGAGTTCTCACTGCAGTGGCCTACAAAATAAAAATACATATTATGCATTTGTACTTTCTGCATATAAACCTATAAAATCTAAAAATATTGAGCATCCCCGGCTGCAATTGTTATCATAAACATACTTTGAAACCTCCACAACACCCAATTCTCTAAAAAAAACAGACTAACCACTAACATTTTATCCTAATACCGTTCCACGAGTTTTGGTGTTTTGTGAGAGCTTTCTCGCAGATGACTCCAAGAGCTAGCTCACCCAGGGAATCTTTATCTTCATCACTCGGCACATCTCTCCGACACACGGACCGACCTGTGTGTGAAGGAAGTAACTTCTTGGGTGATGAGATTGAAGTATTCGTGGCAACACTTGCTCTTACAAACATGAGCTCCTCTCGTGAGGACCACTCGCCTTCAATGCTCAACTACGACAACATCTAGCTTGGGGAGAGCATCCCCTAGTTATCGATAAGTATACCTATGCGATTATCGAAGTCTATCTTATAGTTATAAAATACCAAAATATATATGGGCACATGAAGGTCCACGTCTATAGAGTCTTTTATGAGTCCATTAGTCTAAAAGAAATAAAAAAAACCAAATAAAGATAGTTTAATTATTTATTAAGGTGTGATCATAAAGTGTGTTTATAGATAGTTTGTTAAGAGTCAAATAAAACTGAAGAACAATAAAATTTTGTCTTGGAGATGATGAATAGTTGCTCTGCCGTAATTCTTTTCAAGTATTAAGTTTTCAACCTTAAATTCTCCTGAGTTTTGGATATGACTGTTTTGATATAAGAATTTAGTCTGAACCTAAAACTTGTGGAGGCATATGCTTAAGCTAAGTCTAGGTAATTGAGGGATATGATATGAGAAAGTCTAAGCTGCTATTTATCTTATTCCTAGCAATACTAAGTTCTGGAGATTTATCTTTTAAAAACTAAAAATCTTACATGATGAGCTCTTGTATGACAAAGTTTGAATTCCTACCAAAGCTATATATGATATACATTTAGAATAGGAAAACCTTTGCTCAATCATGTCGCTTGCTTTGTAATCGAAGTTTAGTCAACCTTTGTTGTATACCTTATGAGAGTCTTGTCATGCTTTTAAAATCAAGATCACACTCACACACTCCACCAACATATGCATTGCTCCTACTCTAAGAGTAAGCACAATCATTTTCTACTTTCATCCTGATCCACCTTAAAAATATTTTTCTCCTACACTGGGAGTGAACAACCAAAAATATATCCCATAGGATAACCCCTTGTTTAATGCTCTACGTTCTTATTGTTATCTCTCCAATCATTTATTGTATTTAAAGGATGCATGTGGCTATGCAAAATAAAAGTTATTAAAAAAATAAGAGGGAGTTAAAATGCTCGCCTCCCTAAAAAAGAAGAAAGAAAAAGAAAAGAAAAAAAAGAGAGAAGAAGAATAAAGATAGCCTATGTTTTCCTGCAAAAGTTCTAAGTCTAAAAGAGAGAGATTTATTTCTAAAGAGCAAAAGTAGAATTAGGTTTAGCCACCATATATTCACCCATCCACCATATTCCATACACATGCACACCTTGGTTTGATTGTATGACTTGATTCTCTTTGGATCCATTGTTCGACTTTTTACAATATATGAATTGCAAGTATGCTCATCCTTGTTTAATGCCACTCCTACGAGCTCCACTATAATCATTAGTTGTAGGAGGGCATAACAACATAAATGCCTCAAGTGAGATACATAAATACCATATATTAAGAGATTTGAGGGTGTCATACAATTAAGCTCTGAGTTTTATTTTGAAAACTTGCAAAAACTCTAGAATATTGGTTTAGTGAAGAATTTGAGACATAGTGCTTGACTTGATTGTTCTATCTTTCAATTACTCAAGACCCACACAAAAGTTGAAAAGCTCCATAGTTAATGGTAATATGGGTAAGTTTGAAAGTTAGAGCAGTCTTGTCTAATTTAAAGGAGAATTTCAGTTTGAAAGCATGTGTACTTTTGAGTAGTGAAAGCATTGTAGCAACTCCTGATCCAAGTTTAGTAGTTAGGCTTTGCTAAGGGACTAGCAAAGGGTAAGCTTGGGGGAACTTGTTGACGGTCCTTAACGTCTATTTTATACCATCATCTATTGCTCAATATAACATGATATCAACCATAAAGCATAGTTGTAGGGTTTGATTCTAACGAGTTCCACGAGTTGTGTTGTTCTCGATCGTTTTACAGGTATATCCAATTTGGTACAGAATAAAAGTATCTCAACTGATGAATTGGAGTGCACCATTGCGACAGGCTCGTCGAGACGATCGAAACGGACATACCATTTGCTATATTCGGAGTCCGAGTCAAAAGATATCAATTCTACACCGAAACCAACACTAGAAGACTCTAGAAGGCACCGAAGGCGACGCATCGAAGGTGGGGCCCACTTGCTCTGAGGGGGGGGGCCGGCCCCACCCCGGGCCGCCCGGCGCCCTACAGAGGCCGCTCGGGGCCCGCTCGACGGAGGGCCACAAGCACGCCTTAGGGTTTGCATCTCCACTATTGCCGAAGTCGAATTAGTCCCACATCACTGGTCTAGAAGAGGTGGAGGCTTTTCTAGACTATAAATAAAGAGGTAGACCCCCCTCCCTGAGGGCACCACATTATTATGGAGATGTAGAGGCGTCCCTCGAATGGATAACCTCTCATCTCTAGAGAATTAGGGCTAGACTTTCCAATGTAGTTCTAGTTGAGAGTTAGGGAGAGCGGCACTACGCCGGGGTTCCGGGAGGAGTCTTCGGAGAAGTCTTGAGTTCCGTATATCTTTGTATTTATTCTTGTAAGACTTATGCTTTAATATATTTTGTCTTCTCTATTTACTTTTATGCATTACATTTGATTGGTTAGTATAGTTGTTATACTTTAGCATAGGATCTTCGCCTGTATTAGGTGCTCTAGTTATTACGTGTGATTAGAGTAGTATTCTTTAGTGTAGACGTGGTGTCTAGGCTAGGGTTTACCTGAGATTGCGCCCTTCTCTTACGGTTAGTTGTGGTAGCCTCTAGAGGTGACAGCTCTTTAGGTCTTCGTATTCCACCACGTCGGAGTTGGTGTTTCGTAGAGCTTTTGGCAGCTTTCCCCGACTACCTTCTCCCAGTCTTATTCGAGAGTTGGAAAGGTACTGCTGCTCCAAAGTGCTATTGTGTGATTGCTTTATCTACCATGAATTAGTTATATAGAACCAAAGAAATAGAGAAGTATTCAGGAACCTTAAACTCTCCCGTTGTCCTCTCACTTTAGCTATATACTTATTTATCATAGAATTCTCCTGTGTGTGTCATATATACATAATTCCTATCATCTATCATTTACCCCCTACTTTAGTCTAGTTGGTGTATTAGTTAGTAGATGCATGATGGTGAACTATCAATGTCTTTATCCATTGTTTCCCAGTGGTAAAATATAAATAACGATACCCGGAATACTCCCGGTAAAATGCTACAATGGTTTTTCAGGCGCTTGCGTAATCCTTCATATTTTAGTTGTGCATAAGAAATACCAACAAGCATTTTTGGCGCCGTTGCCGGGGATAGGGATTTATCTCTATTTCTAGTAGCGACGTTAGAAATGTCAACAGTAGACAACAACTATTACCATTTTAGTTTGCTCCTCAGACAACGTGTCAAGTGTGCTGCCAAACACATTGACAATAAAGTTATACGTTGTGAAGGAGAGTCCAGAATCATACTTAATGAATTGAGAATCATACTTAATGAGTTAAGCAAGTGTTTAGGGATCCGTCTTACCAAAGGCTTGCCACCTAGTGCGTTCGGAGAACGCACAGTCGACATGGGTTTAAGGTAAAGCCTATGGTTTCTGGACAATACTGGGCCCAAAAGTTAAAGTATCATTCCAAAACAGAGATGTGTATTGTGGTAGTTAAATCTATCGGCGGTTGACCGTGACGATGAGGCACGCTCTATATATTGATCTGTGATGGAATGATAAAAGAAATGAGTGCAGAAGTGTGAGTCTAAAGTTTAAAGTAAAAGATGGGATCAAGGAGGAGAATGTTGGAATTGATCTCCTCCGGTCCGGCCCAACGGCCGAGATGGGCCTTGACTCACACCCTGATCGGGGGTGTCCAGCCCAATAGGGTTGGTGGGCCTCTATCGCACAGTGCTATATAAGAGAAGGTGGGGGTCACTGGCTAGGGTTACGAGGTTCACTGTAGCCGCCACTTCCACACCATCCTACCCCAACCCGATCTCGAGGGGCGCACTGCCAGCGACGGGAAGCACCACCGCGCCACTGCAGGGAGCTCCAGCGGTGTCGTCTTCGCCGCCCCTGCATCACCACAACACAGAGCCACCATGGACGGCTCAAGGAGTGTTGTTCCACTGTTTATCTACTGCTAGGACGATCTGTAAGTTTCTATCAGAGCAGGTGGCGACGCCCCACCGTCGCTATAGCACGCCGCCGCTGCCGCCCCATGGCAGCCCACCTCCCCGGCCAGAGAGGACCAAAGGCAGGTCGCCGTGGCCGCTCGACGCTCCACGAGAAGGAGGATGTACTGTAGCATGAATACTGGCAAGAAGCGTTTGTCGGACCTATGGTCGTGGAGGATGTACTGTAGTAGAATACAAAGATTTGAGTAATTTGTTGTGTTCATTTAGTTGGTTTCGACTTTGTTTCGACTTTGTTCAGCTTATTTTCTCTCATAAAACCATCCAAAACTGTGTGAATGAACACAACCATTTTTTAATTAAGATTTGAGTAATTTTTAAAAGCTTTTATGCTACACTATGCCTTTCCTACTTGAGAAATGAATATGATAGATTGTCAAGGTCAAAATATTTTTGTATCTCATAAAAAATTATTATTGTCGTTACAACTATATATATTATATGATTTGTTCTATGCTTGGGCCAAGATGCAAGTGAGAAGCGCCGAGTAGGCACGGTCCACGACGTACGGACCATGAGCTAGTACTGTAGTAGTGTGGTTTTGTTTGTGTTGTGTACTCCTATATGTTTTTCTCCCACCCCAAGAATAGAGGGAAGGCGTTGTTGGTCTTGTGGTTGTGGAGAATGTAGAATACAAAGATCGTCCTACTTAAGAAATGAATCTGATAGATTGTCAAGGTCAAAATATTGTGGTTATCCCATAAACAATTATTGTCGTTACAACTATAAATATGCTTAGTTGTTTATATTAGTTTTGGTCCCTCTTAGATTTTATGCAGCATAAAGCTATACAGTGTTTTGAAGTTTGGTTATTGTCACACGCCTAATAAAGACGGTAACAAAATATAAAGTTGATGGGCTAAAAAGAGGCCCCATAAGGAGAATGTAGCTAAGACCCAGTGAGCCCCACCCACCCTAGGGATACGCGGGCGGCTACCCTAGCCGCCGCCGCCTCCTCCTCCGCGTGTGGGTGGGGGGTGGGGCCCACCGCAGCTGCCCAATTGTCTTCATCGCGAAGTTATCTTTATTGTTATTATTAATTTAGGAAATTGAGAGTGGGGAAACAGAAAGTTCGCGTTTGATAAAGACTTTTCCGTTAGAGTCCATTTGAGAGTAAATATTAGGAGATTGTAATCGGATCAATCAATAAGTAATTGGACGAAAGTCTTTGATTCCAATCTCTCGCGCTTTTGCTTCTCTCGACTCTCGACCTCAACCTAGCGTTGCGCCCCTAGCCACCGCCCGCCGCTGGCCACCGTCAAGACGCCGCCGGCCACTGCGGGCGCCCCCCTCCTCTCCTTCCTCCCCACCAAGCCCAACCACCTTCCCCGCTGCGTAGTGTTATAGTTATATACTACAAGGATCCGCATTTGATAAAATTTGGGCTTGGCTGTTTACATTTTGTTGCATGTACTCACCTTCGTGTTCTAATTCAGATATCATGGTTCTAGCAGAGGTGTGAGAGAAAAAAATATTTCATTACATGTATGTATGAGCTTGTGAAAATCTGCATTATCTAATACAATTAAACCTCGGTTAATCAAAATAAAAAAGCTCAGAGCCCAGACTCAGTGGGTCTAGATTTGGGCTGCCGCCACAGGATACACACATGGACGTGCTGTCGCCGTGCACTTTGCTCGCTGGATCCGCACCTCCGACGGACGGATCCGTAGCTCCGCTCGCTAGATCCGGCTGTCGGGAGCCACAGACCTGTGCACAGAGCCAGAATTGGGCTGCTCACCACCGGATCTGGCCTCTTAGACCGGGATCTGGATGCACACCGTGTTGCCACCGCCTTCCTCATCGTAGAACATGCCACTGATGTACCACGAGTGAGCACCGTGCGCGTGCTGCGCCCTACCGGCGAGCCTCCTCACTGAAGTTGCAGTGTGCTAGCCCCGCGCGTGTGTCTGTGCCTACTCCTGCCGCCTCACCACCGGATCTGGCCTTCCTGCGCCACGATGGATCCGACATGCTGGGGGAGGAGGGGAGCCGGGCGCCGTCATGTGAGATGACGGGAGAGGCGCACCGTCGTGTGGGGAAGGAGGGGAGCCGACTGGGATCTAGATTTGCTACGAGGGAGGTAGGAAGAGAGAGCGGAGGGACGGTGTCGTTGTGAGTGGGAGGCTGGCGGAGAATGAGGTGAGGGCGGCGTGCGGCTAACGAAGGCCTTATATATGATCGTCTTGGTAAATGACTAATGGAGGCAGACATTTTTGACCACCTTAATGATCAATTTACCAAGGCAGTGTTTGCCTTGTTAATGAAAACGAGAACCTCCATTAATCGTAGGCATTAACCGATGCAGATGGATTTTGTAAAGGCCTCAGCTAATGTTTGGGTAGTACGTCGCAAAATCATTTTTGCACCGGTGAAAACCATAATCCTATTCATAACGTCTACACAACCCTTACTTATAACTACGGTTGATCTCTAGTCACAACATTTACGCGACCTCATAAATGTTGTAAACACATGTTGGCTGCTAATTACTAGTACCAAAGTACATGCCGCCCTAAACAGAAAACTTGCACGATGTCACATACTAGTGAAGAAAACTAAGTTACTCCCTTGCTTGGTTCCAAGTTAGAGAACGTTTACGAATTTAGAAGTGTATGTAGTAATAAAAGGCCACAGCTGTAGTAGGATTCTTGCAAACGATAAAGGCCGCAACACTGGCTTTTGCATTTTTTTTTTTTGAGGGAAAACACTGGCTTTTGCAAGCAACCATCTCTCTCTGAGTGAGCGGGGCCCGGCCCGGCCTGAAGAGGCCTAGCTACGGCCCAAGTTCCTTTCACTTCTTGCCAAATAAATCGCTGTAGAAAAACAGGATACGTCTCCCTTCTCTCGTCTTCGTCTTCCTGGCGACTTGATCGGCTGCTCCTCCGAAGCGAGCGGCCGAGACGATCGGAGGCGGGCGACGAAGACGATCGGAGGCCACGACCCTGCACGTCCGAGGCCGCCGTCGAGGGACGAAGCCAGCAGGTAACTTCTTCTGATCGATTATTGTCTTGTCTGGTCGGAATGAAATCTCGATTGCGAGGACGATGCGGTAGGGTTGTAGATTGAATGGCAGGCACGTTCTCGTACCAGACTTCGTCGCTATCCTCCTCTGATCCTCGCCGCCGCCGTCGCCGCCACTCTCCCCTTCCCTCGCAGCCGACGTTCTCCTGACTCCTCCTCGATCGTACTCCTCTCCCGATCCTCTTCGACGGGGCGCTACTCCCCCTTGCCTGGAACGCATCGAATTTCGTCGCTGTCCTCCTCCGATCCCCGGTGTCGCCTACGCCGCCATCCTCTCCCTCCTCGCCGCAGACGTTGTCCCACCATCGTGCTCCTCTTCCGATCCTCTTCGACGGATTTCCCCCGAAACGCATCAAATTTCGTCCCAACCCTTCGCCCTCCTTCGATCCTCGGTGTCGCCTCCGCCGAATCCTCCCCCTCCTCATCGGTGACGTTCTCCTCCTCGTGTTCCTCTTCCAATTCGAAGGGCCTTCATGCATTTGCCCCGGCCGAAACGTATCGATGTGCCGGCGCAAGCAAGACAAAGATAGAGAGGCATTGTTCTTTGTTTTTCGGGCTGTGTGATTAGCGGTGGGTGTGAATTTTGGGATTATATTGTTTCCCAGCTTATAGTTTGCATATATAGACAACGAGTTCTCTTATTTGTTGTTCTAGTTTTAACAATGTGCCGTCAGGAACAATGTGCTGCGTGCCAGAGTCAACAGCTTCAATTTCAGTTCTGATGGAACCTTTATTTCTGTAGTCGTCCTACTAGTGTATGATATATTTTCTAACAAGGTTGCCGCAGGCATATCGGTTGTTTAAAGGCCATATATGTCGAAAACATAGTAGGTCTTTCTGCCATGTATTTGGACTGACAGGTCAAAGATTAGATCGAGATGTGGAGTGAATATTTAATATGATGCGCATACTTGCAGCTTCGTGTGTTATACTCAGAAGATATGCCTCTTCCGCTGTTTCTGACATCTATCTATGTGTTCCTTTCATGTGTATCTGAACATTGTCTGAACATTGTGGAATGCTGCTGTTCTTTTTTGAGCCTCCTGTGTCCTGTTGTTTTTTCACACGTACATTTGTTTTTGGCATGCTTTCATTTTATATTTGTATCTCTGCTACTAGTATAGTATAAGCACCAC
The DNA here is from genome assembly GCA_015844335.1 of Chrysopogon serrulatus. Taxonomy (NCBI): domain Eukaryota; kingdom Viridiplantae; phylum Streptophyta; class Magnoliopsida; order Poales; family Poaceae; genus Chrysopogon; species Chrysopogon serrulatus. The sequence continues at coordinate 12,587 of JADLZL010005779.1, forward strand.
CCAACTATACTCATTTGTATTAATGCACTTACTATCAGGACGATCGACTGCCAGGACCTGAAGATGGACCCAATTGGAGCAATCCCGCAAACGGACGTGGTACGTGGTACACATGACTATTCCATTATTACGAATGCACTTACTACTATTAGGAGTACTTATGTATTGTTTACATGTATGTATACACTGTATATATACAGGCTGCGGAGATGGCCGCGATGCGGGATCGCCTGCCACGGCCCCACATCCTCATCAATCCCATGGAGGGAGGGGATCGGTACTACATCACCGTCGGATCGATCATGGAGCTGAACAAGGCTCTGGCTGCCCATGGTCAAATGACCGGTACACTCACCATGTGTGTCCTCCCGGTGATGCCGCTCGAAGAATGTCGTCAGCTCTCGGAAGCTTTGGAAGCTGGCGAGTACCAGGGCATCCCCTTCCAGGTTGTGGGGAGACTCGAGGACGGGTCCACCGTGCTAACTGCCAAAATGGATGCCGCTGATTGGGTCCTTGAGGCCAGGGAGTGCCTCGAAGATGAATCCAACGCTGTCAAGCTTGCACTTGCTAATGCTGATGTTTCTATGGTTCGTGGGGGGACGGTGATCATCCACGTCCACACGTGAGTGGTGCGGAGTCCAGTGAGCGTGCCCGACTGGGCAAGTTCGAGTGGCAGCATGATATGCAGCGTGTACTTAAGATGGTTTTTCATCTTCACTTCAAGGCACGGGTCGTTCCCCTTCTCGATAAGGCCTGCGAGTCACTGGACCATATCTGATGATGATGATAGGAGAGAGATCCCCCATTTTATATCTTTCGGACTATATCATATAATACATATACGTACTATATACTATTGTTGTCACTGCATATATACTATATGTACCGTACATTTACTGTCACCTGATTGTCAATACATGCATTGGCTGTGACATGGATAGAGTCGCTAAAACAGAGATATATATACAGTAATGCTATACAGCAACCGATTGTTTTGTTGTTTGTTGGCACATGAATTTTGTGTCCGCTGGATCAAGGATCGACGTCTGGTCTGTTCCGATGTGGTGTTGGTTGATTTGTGACGCTGACGTGCAAGGGCCACACAGGCTGTCTTATTGCTAGACACTGTTCATATTCCTCCATCCTCACGCACAGACAGGAAAGGGAGCGCCATTTCTGGAGCTCGTCGCTCGTCTCTGTGCCTCCTCGGCTCCTCCCCGTCGAGGCTCCGTCCATGTCGCGGCGATTCAAGACACGACCCGCCCCCCCCCCCGCCTCGTCTCTATGCGTGGCCTCCCCTCATCGAATCGGTTTCAGAGGTTCCTGCATTCATCCCTTTTCTCCCTTGATCTGAAGTTGGCCTCATCTGTTGCCTACTGGATGGAGATTTGGGTGCGGGATTTTTGGATGTAGACGGGGGATTTCTGTTGGATTTGGGGGATTTTGGGTTGCGGTTGTGGATTTTGGTTGCCGCAGGGGCGGTTGCTGTGGCCGTGGTTCGTTGCTCGGACCTCAGACACGGCGAGGGTGCGTGGGCCAGGTGGGCTTGCCGGTGGGGCGCTGGGCGAGGTGCAGCGGCGGTTTGTCTGGTTTCGATGAACTCTGGCGCCGTGTCATCAGATCGGCCGCACCCTCACCACAGCCACAGGCTCCGTTGAGGCCACCAATCTCTGGTGCCTTGTTGAAGGAACACCTGTAGTAGTAGCAGAGAAGCGGAGGAAACTCGAATGGTGCTGGTTCTACTAGCCACCGTGATGCACCTGCACAGCTCCATTAGTAGCACACTAGCAGTAATGTCATTCTTATGGAGTACGTACTAGGCTACTACTCCAATAGCACGGCTCTAGCAGTGGTTTGTCTCTGAATGTCAATGCTTGGAACATTAAACTTTTGAATTACTGGTAGAGTGATAGGACACCAGGTTGCTTACGGATGCGTGTTTGTTCATGGGATGTGTGTTTGTTCATGGCCTACTGCATGTGAAGTAATTATCTAAAGAAGATTCTGTGCTTGTTGATGATGGCTAGTTGATATCCTGATTTTTTAATTGAATTCAGGTGTAGAGATCCAAGGCTTGGAGGAGGGTACACACTCAAGGCTGTCAACAAAGTAACTCTATTGTTAAGCCTACATGTTGTGTGCTTGAGTGAGCAAGTTGAGGTCTGTACTGTGTGACTTGACCATAACCATCCTTTTGACATTGGAAAAGAAAAGACATAATCATTTTCTTATTTTCTTCATTTATAGGAATTTTTCCTTTTCATTTTGTCAAAGCCTTTCTGTAAATGAATGCACTGAACTAGAAATGATCTCAACTAGTGTGTTTCTGTTTATTTTCTCATGCTTGATAGAGTAAACCACCACCAATAACCAAAACCTGCAAAGTACTGAATATTTTGTCTGCTACTTATTTTCTTCGCAAAGTACTGAATAGCCTCTGTGCCTTATTTGGGGATGTCTGAAACAACGGCAGTGCTTAACATGGAATAGGAGCATGCTATTTGTTAGCTGCATCCACCTATTACCTACATTGATAGCAGTAGACACTTTGTTTCAGGCCAGTTATCTATCGTGCTCACTGTCCGTCTGTCAGTATATAAGCATAGCTACAAGTGGTACTGTGATTTTGTCAAGCAGAGGTAGCAGTGAAGTTTCTACAAGGCTGCACTCTATGGGGAGTGTCTTACTATAGATTGTTCAGGATTTGTTACTATAGATTGTTCAGGATTTGTAGGCTATTGTTGGTTTGGTACATGAAGCAACCATTTGTGCCCACTAGTTCAGATTTGACTGAGAAGCAGTTTGTTCAGTTAGCGATACAAGTGTTTGTGCCCATGCATTAAGATATTCTTCTGTCAATATGCAGGAGCTAGATCTGTGTGCCATTGCTGCATTAACAGAAAAAAATGTGCATTATTAATTAAGATATATAATACTTACAAATTATTTGAATTGGGTACCATGATGATCATATACATCAGCTAATTGCTCTTATTATTTGAGGAGCCAAAGTGTCAAACTGAACTCATTTAGAAATGTGAACACTGACAAACTGAACTCCTCATATCCAACCTCCTAGCTAGCTGCTCTAAAATATGAACAGTGCATAAGAAAGAAGATGCATTGCTTTCTTTTTGAGTCCTTACCTCTCTGTGTGTTATTTGGTTACATGTAGTCAGTAACATTTTCAGATGAAGCACATGCAGTCAGACATATTTCAATTTCTACTTATCTGAACTTTTGTCTCCTTTATTGTTGTGTCATTTAAGATTTATTTGCTAGTTTAATTTAATTTCCTTGTATCGATTTTCTTGCATGGATTGTTGTTTGTGCTTTTATTTTTTCTTAAATTAAATGCCCTACTTCTTAGGATCTGAAAGTATCACAATTACAGGAACTATGCTGATCCAAAATCTAAAATAGGTACAAGCATTTGAATGTTGCAGTCATCACGTTAGGAGTCGGCAAGGTTCAGGTTAGGAGTCTTCTCTGTAACCATGGCTCATGATTGTGGTTTGTTAGTAGTTGTAGATTTATAGTATTCAAACTATCATTGATAAAATTTTTGTCTGCTTTGTCAGAGAAGCTTGGGGGCACATTAATGCACCACCATGAAACCTTAGTAGCATGGGTGCCTTTGGAGTAGCCGGGAGAGTAGCCGAGAGGTGATTGATGATGAGATTCGCCTCCCATGGTGCTGCTGCAGCTTGAAATCTTGAATAACAGAGGTTGGTAGAGAGAGGGAGTGAGTACCTTTGCTGTCTGTGCGAGCCTGTTGGTTGGTCTATTTACCAGTTGACCTGCTGCTACTAAGGTTCTCCAAATACTCTAGTGTGTTGGTGCGCATATATGCTTGTGCAGCAGCAAGTGCATATTTTGTCATATGGTTGTCTAGTAGAGGCTACTCTTATAGAAATTGTTTCGATGCAAACTGAACATGCTGCCTTGTTTGTTTCGATGCACCCACTCAGCTCTTAGGGAATTTCTGTGGTTATCGAACGCATCGTAAAGCTTACAATGGTGCTCGTCATGCTCAACAAGTGCTTCAACCCGATGAAAGATTGGCATACCAAGATTGACATGCTGCACCAAGCTATGTATAGGCTTTGGTAAGTCTTTTTGAGGCAGAGTGAGACGTCCACATTTTTGTAGTGGCTCTTAGATGTCATTCAATTATATATTACAAGTTGTTTCATGCTTGAATGGTGGCCTGTGATGTCTACTGTTAAATCTGAAATATATTATGTTGCAAGCTAGTGTAGACTTTTAGGATCGCTGCTGATGTGTTTTCAGTATTTCCAGATCCTATCTGAATTCAGATGTTCTCCTTCATGCACACATGGTCTCGTATTAGGAAGTGAGCCAATTTTGTCCTCCTGATTGCTTCCAGTAGAAGAGGACACTTGATGTATTCTTGAAAGTGGTTAGACAGGTAATTAAGCGTTCATTTTTTTATAGTTTGAACACTTTAAGCAAGTGGCAATACATGATGGTACATCAACTCATGGTAGTGCTTATTGATTGTTTTAGGAGGGATTTGTTAGACTTTGGAGAGGAACAAATGCAGGCTTAGCATTAGCTGTACCCACTGTAAGTTCTCTGCTACATCATTCCAATTTTGTGGTAATTACCTTGTAACTCAGAAGAATTTGCTTGGTTGTTTGCCTGTGTCAAAGCCTCTTGGTTAGCTATTAATATAGCAAGGATTTTGCTATATTAATTTATCAGCCTTGATACTTACCTGTATACCTATATACCTGCCAGAGTCATGACCCATAAGTTGTGAATGCTAAAGCAAGTGGAACTGCAAGTTGTTATTGTCAGTTAAGCCTAAATGTTATGTATCTTATGTTCTTGTATTTCCATTTACTGTCTTGTAGTTGCAATGCCTTGGCTTCCAAGAAAGGATCAAGGCATCTGCTTTTAGCTTAAGGATAAGCTGTGGGAGGTGGCTGTCCACTTAGGATATATAAGCAGTGGCAGACCACCTGAAAAACTAAGTCTTGTAATTTCATTTCAATCCAAGCAGCCACAAGTGCCAAGCTGCCCTCTAGGCTTACCCAGCTCTGATATGAGTTCATGTGTCGCGCAACAATTAGTATCTAGAGCCTTAGGGTACCCAGAGTTCAGCCATGTCCACTAAGAGTTCCAAGGCCAAGGCAGCAGCCGCCACCACTGCTTCTGCTGGAGGGTCCATGGTGCTACAGGGAGGAGGCGGCACAGCCGGCGCAGGAGGGAATGACCGTAGGACGTGCCTTGCTACCTTAGAGGTAGCAGCAGCCGCCACGGCCCAGTAGGCAGCAGCCGCGACCGCAGTTGCAGTTGCCCAAAATGTTTCTACTCCTAATTCGGAGGAAATAACTATTCCCTGCCATTCAAAAGATGCTCAATTGGCTGCAAATGTAGGTCCTGCTTTGGATCAGATTGGTTAGTAGTTATAGCTTTATTGCACTTTTATTAGGAGTAAATTTAAAATTTGAAATATTGCAATTACAGTATTTGACATGTGCAATATCTGTTGTTGTGATGTTTTAATTTCAAGCTTCTTTACCAATATTCTATTTTATTAAGTAGGGAAAGGGAAACCCCTGTTAAAAAGACTCCCTATTTTAATAGTCAGCCAAACTACTCAGCTCATCTTTTTGTTGGTTCCTGCTAGGATTTCTCCTCTGCCTTATATTTGTTAGTCTAGTCTACAGTTAGTTAGTTTGCCCTGAAATGAGAAATATCCTACATTTAAATGCTCTGTTACTATTAATTACCTGCTGCTAATGATGAAAACAAGACATAAAATTCAGATACATAATTGCAAATCCCAGTTAATGTAAATTGCATTTATTAGACACTGCAATTTTAGTTCTCAGCATGTGCAATTTTATTTCTAGGCATATATTGGGCTTTGACAACAGAATGTGTGTGCTACTTTCTCCTAAAACACACAAATTTTCCCTTATGGAATTCATGTGTTATCTAGGAAGCTAGTTCTTCTTCCTCAGATATTAATCAGGCTTCTAGTTCTTTCTTCCTTAGATATTTTTGTAAATTGTCTGTGATTGTGCTGGTATTAGATAAAATTTTTGTAAATTATCCTTCTATAGAAAAAAAAATTGTCTATTGTAATCTGTGATTGTGCTGATATTAGTCTATTGTCTTATTTGTTTTTTTTTGTCGAGTTTGTTTGTGTCATAGTTGCATAAATTTTGTTTCCTATCCTTCCTTAGAAATTTTTTTTGTCAATTTGTATATTGTCCTATATTGTTTTTCTGTTCTTCCTTAGAAAAATAAATTGTCAATTTGTCCTTTATCATATATTGTTTCCTGTCCTTCCTTAAAAAAAATTGTCAATTTGTCTATTGTCCTATATTGTTTCCTGTCCTTCCTTAGAAAAAAAAATTGTCAATTTGTCTATTGTCCTATATTGTTTCCTGTCCTTCCTTAGAAAAAAAAAATGTCAATTTGTCTATTGTTCTATTTGTCTTTTTTGTCATAGCTGGTTATACCTTCTTCTGTCTATATCTCACAAATGAACCTATGAAAAAGTTAGGAGCTATGCTTTGTTTTAACACACTACAAGTTTTGTGAAAATGTCCAATCTGCAATTTGAGCTGTGTAATTGCCGATCAATTTGATCAATCAAGAAATGGATATAGATTTTCTGGATTTAGTTTCTCTATACCTGGTACTTGTGTTCAGTGATATTAACTAGGCCACGCCTTGTTGTTGCAGCAAGCAGCCAGCAGCAGGGCATACTATCCTCAATATTGCTAATAGATCTGATGGCTATAGATTAGTGGATCTAGTTTGTGCTACCCATTCACGTGATTTCCTAATTTGTTGTTTGTTTGTACTGCAGAAAAAAGTGGTTTAGAAGAAGAGTCAGAAAGTTAGATTTAGAAAGATCTTTCCATTGACCTAAGGTATTTAATTTGATCTTTGTTCTTCTTTGAATTCTCTGTTCTTCTTCGTTTGCAATCTCCGATTGCAGCCGCTTTTCCCTTTGTATGGGTGAGCAGATCATTCCCCCACGCAGAGGCAGATCTATTTTGTTCCCATTCCTTGTTCCTTCGTTTCCAAGTCCGTTATATTGGCCTGGCGATCTTTGGACTTATATGTTATGGGCTCCTCCCACATAGGGTTTAGGCTGCTTCCCCTATGTGCAGTGTATCCGGGCTGGTATTGTACTTTTGCCTAAGGATTGTAATTTGGGCTTGTGTTCTTGAGCTTATATTATGGCCTGGTTTATGTTAGAAGGCCGATTTTGTCATTTTTAGTTATTGGGCTGTAACTTTTATTTGCACAGAATGTAAAAACCCCCTGCTTAAAAAAAAAAAATTCGAGTGCCGAACTATACAAAAACACACGATTTGTACATGAGACAGAATCTAGTTGTTTTTGGTTTTGGAACAACCGATTGTTGTTTGCTAACCCCTCCTGACAACAATCAAGTGCCACGAGGCCGCAAAACACACGAATCCTGGACAAAACAAAATTCGAAAGTGTTTTTTGGGTCTAAAACAATCGAGTGTTGGAAGGCCCGAAAACAACCGAGTGTAAGGTAGACAGACTCTATATATATATATATATATATATATATATATATATATATATATATATATAGGGAAATTTCATCCTACTTCTAGGGAGTAGTTACTCCCATGTTAATATCTCTATATTTAAGGTGTATATGACCAAACGAAGTGTATGTACACGAAGTATATAATCATACTAGACCATCTATGGTAGTATATATGTCAAGTATGCATGCATACATAGAGTATGTGGTTATACTTGTTTTATATACTACAGTCAGTGGCATTTTCATAATATATTAAAAAGTATGGGTTCCTTTAAAATTTTTTCACGTAGGAAGATTTGAAGTATCTTAGTATGGGTATATAAACATACTCAAAGTGATAAACAAGTATAAACACATACGCAATATGTTGTTTTGAAGATGGGAGTAACTACTCCCGGGAGTAGGAAAACCTCTTCCTATATATATATATATATATATATATATAGTATCCCTATATTGTACACGGGTACTAAATAACTATTCAGTACCCAAAGATCCTATTTAGTCGAGCAAACATGCCCACCCCTCGGCCGGGCCGCCGGCCCACACGTGCCCGGCCCAACCTAGGTCGGCGGCGTGGTGTGCAGCTCCTAAGGGCGTGTTTGGGAGGGTGGTTCTGTCTAGCACGGCCCGCCGTCCTGGCCCTGGCCAGCTTGAGCACGGCTCCTGCGGTGCAACCTCGTATGTTTGGTTCACTGGCCCAGGCAAGCTTGGTTGAACTGAGATCGTGTTTGGTATTTGGCTCAGATGGATGTGATTACATTGCACTAGAAATCCGGTAGCCTTACCACCGTGCTCTCACCTTTCTCTCTCCGTCAACATTTCATCGAGCACCTGAGATGCGTGCCTAGTCCTCGCCCGAGCTTGAAGCCTCCATGGCCGAGCCGCCGCACGACACCACCTCCAAGGCCACGGTCGTCTCCGTGGTGCACACCGCCTGCGGACGAGCTGGCACGGTCGGGCGCGGCGTGTCAACACCATATCCCGCGACGGGGTTAACGGCGCCGAACCCCGTCGGCGCAGGCCACGACGCCGGCGGCAATGGCGGCGCAAGCGAGGCGAAGCCCGGCAATGGCGCTTCAGGGCGGCGGCCCAAAGACGAGCGGAGCCCACGCGAGGGCCGCGACCAGCCGTGCGGCGGGGGAGCGTCGCCGCCGGGCGCACGTGCAGCCCGCCCTCCGCCCACGCCAGCCACGCCGCCAACGCCAGCACCGCGGGGGAGACGAACAGAGGGAGAAGGTGAGATGACGGGGAGGTGACCCGCTCCCTCGCAATTGGCTCCATCTCGCTCCACGGGCCGGGCCGTGAAAAAAACGATCCTCTATTCCGTTTCCCTGGAGCCACCCTTTTTGCTGCTTTGCGTAGCGTGCGAGCCGAGCTGGGGAGGCGGGCCGGCGACCCCAAACACAGCAACTGCAGCCCGGGGGCGCAGCCAGGCTGCTGGGCCACGTTACCAAACACCCTCTAAGCACCCCACGCACCCACGATTTGTTGCGGTTTTATTCCGATTCAGACCCCGTCCACCCGCAGCCCCTGCACCCGCCGTCGGCACCCGCTCCCGCCGCCCTCGTCGCCCCCTGCTCACCGCCGTGCCTCCAGTCCGCCCCCCACCAACCCCTCGCCCAACCTCCGCTCGCAGCCTCCGCAGCTCCTCGCGCACAAACAACCTCGCATCACCGCCTCCCCCCTGGTCGAGGCTCTTGCGTCCGCCGCCTGTGCGCCGCCGCCGCCGCCGCTGCCGCTGCCTTGGCCGTCCAGTTCGCCACCGCAGGGGTGGTTCCACGCACACGATGGGCGACCCTGCTAGGGGCGGCATGAGTGGACGAGGCGGCCCGCACGGTCGAGGGCGGCATGAGCGGATTAGTCCCGAGGCGTCCCTAGCAGGTACACGATTCGTGAGGTGGATCTAATGAGGCCTGGTCGAAATTCCCATTCATCAGCGTGCTGAACGTCAATGGAGAGGTCTGCGGCTGCAGCGAGCCCCTTCTGATCCGATGGCACGACCTCTGCTATATGTGGTTTAATGAACTCATCCTCAAGTCGCCAGCCCCATCCCCAAATCTGTAAATTATTCAATTGGATTTGATTGCTATTTCTCTCTTTGGTTCTGGTATTTGCAATAATCAGTGATTTGCAGAGTAGATCTACACTTGAACTGCTTTGTGTTGTAGAATTTAATGGGGAAAAAATGAGGTTTAATTGCAACAGTGACGATGATAGGATGGCAGATGTGCTCAGCTTCTTACTAGCCGCTACCTGCAATGATAGATGCATGCATTTGGCGAGATGCCATATGGCAGGATGTGGTGGATGCATGCCTGAATGAACTACATTAGCCGGTCGATGCTAATTTAGTGTTTGTCAAGCTATCCCTGGATTAAACTGATCTAGTATCTTAATAGTAAATTGCACGATATTTTATTTAGTTGACATACTACTTTTCTTCTGGTAATATGCATCCTGTTGAGTTACTGGTTGTGTGAATAAATTAAAATTATATATCACTTAAAGCTTTTGATGTGCTACATTAATTTAAACATTGAGGGCTATATTTTTGAAAACTAAGGGATGGGGTGAAAAATGATAATTTTACCAAGTAGCAACCATGGCATAACAACCCTGTCTTGCAATTTGTGCAGGTTTACACATGTTGCTTGTCCTTAATTTTTTTAGCACTTATTTTTTTTTAGCACTGTGCTTGGCCTTCTTGCAAACTTAATATTCAGTACCAACACCACTCCTGGTTGGCTACCAAGCCCACCCTTTCGTTTAGGCTCCCAGCCCTGGCCTAGCAAACTTTTTTTTTCTGGGCGCCTAGCAGTCAATGTTGAAGGTTCCACCCACGTTCTTTATGGTTGTTTCTATTGCAATTCCAATCTGCATCTGTTTTTGGTTTCCATTAGGTTTGTTTTGATGCACAACTGACCTATATTTTTGTGGACAATTTTTATGGTTGCATGTGATTTACTTTTTATTATCATATATTGGTGACTGGCAGGAGGTTACAATATTTGTGATTGTGTGGATACATTTTTATAGTAGTATGCGGGTGAAACAAATGGATGCAAATATTTGTTGCTTTATGGACTTACAGATGCAACCTCATTTTGTTATATGACCTGCCTATTTGAATTAAATGGTTTTATCATAGAAATTTAATTGAGCTATGTAAATTTTTTGTGAAAAAAAGGCTTGACATATGATGTGTACAGTTCATTTGTCTAACCCAAACCTTTATGTTCAGTATACAAACCTAAATTTATAAATTGCATTCAGTCAGATTTCTGTATGCGTTCCTGTGGAAAACTCTCTGTTGCTTTATCTATCTGAAGCGATAATTTATCTAACTTCCCTTAAAAAATTGAAAATATTTATACCATTAATCCATTTAGATAGTAATTAGGATTTATCCAAATTATACCATATCCATTTTGAGTATGTGATTCCATCTTATATAGTCATCTGTTAGTTGCGTATCTCTCCCATTATTCTTAACTTTCATTTGACATCCATGGCCTGAAATTGTGGACAGATACCTATGTAATAATGCAGCATAGTTATCTCTTTTCTGATAGTTTGTGCAGCTGCAGTGTTGCGCCACTGGAGTTTTGGCATGTAAGCAGGCATCCCCAGCACAAGGTTTAAACGCACATTTGCTTTCAATATAAGCACAACATTTCCAAAACATGAAATAGTTCCTAATTCGATCTTTAATTCAGTTTTGTTATTTAAAAATAGTCTGTTTTGTATTAGTCTCATATCCTGGACACCTACAGAAATGGCAACTGTGAGCATTGGATTGTGATATTCATGTATACAAACCTTCTCCATGCTCCTCTCAAGCTCATGTAGTTTTTACTGATTGTACAGGAACTTTTTTTCCCCCTTTTCTTGGCTATACATTTAAGTTGATATTTGTTACAAAAGAAGAGCATATATAGTACAGATGCAAAAAACAAATATTTCAGATAGCATAGGTGCAGTTTTTAGTCCAAAATGAGTCATTTGCTTCTCACTTGTCTAAACCGAGTAAGCTATGGAAGACGGCACAATAGGGCATAACAGATCATGTGTCTCTGCTTCTCTGGTACCTAGGTCGACGTGAGTATTAGAGAGCTGTGGTTCCATCTTTTTCTCCTTGTATGCATGTTTGTGCATCCCATGAATAAATATTTTAGTTCAGATTTGTCCATCAGTAGTACCTGGGCAGTGCACTTGCAGTAGTAGTAGCCCATCTGAGGCAAGTATGCCAGAAAACAGAGCTATGGAGATTATGTACGTAATCTGATCAGTGATACCGTAGCTGATATTATACTTGGTAGTGCTTATGATAATGATCTTAATTTGGTCCAATAACTATTGGATGATGTAGTTATTTCGTCATTAATCTTGTAAGAAAAGCAGAAGCAGCAGCCTTTTTCTGTTCAGAGCAAGTTAGTCTGACCAATGTCTTAATTGTGATAAATTTTCTTCTTGTTCATCTACTAGAACCTAAAACTGTGTCTCCTTTTCAACCAGTGAAGCTGGATATGTCTCCTGGTATCTATCTGCAAGGCTAATGGACAAGGTTTTAAGTTGATTATGGATTTTTTTCCATGTTGAACCTAGGGTAAGTCATTCAGTACATTGCTTTGGCTTGCTTCAACTGTAGCAAATTTTTTTTTTTCAATTCATTTGACTTCAGCCATTTTGAACAATAAGCAATTTAATTTTGTATTCAGTTAAGCATTAACTACATGTTCCTGAATAGATTATTTACATGGTTTAAAATTTGTTTAGGCACTTGATTTAGGTTGCTTATCTATACTCTGAGTAGAAAACCATCGTTAGTACTTAGTACTATTGAAATTCTTTATGACACCTGATGAGCAAGAGCAAGTTAGTACTAATATTTTGGGAATACTGTCAATTACATGTGGCACAGTAGGCAGAAGTTCTCCACTGTCTATCAGCTCATGAGTTTTGGCTCATCAGTTTTGTATCTCGAGATGGGGGATAAGAAATACTCATCAGTTTTGGCTCCTGGACATCATGAAGCTTTGAACTAACTGACTATCCTGTTTTGCGTGTTTAAAACTTGCCATCTTATGTTAAAATCATACATAGAAACTCTGCTAGATTATCATATAAATAATTGAAGTTTTTCTAGTCACACATGAGAATATTTGTGACCAGGCAAGTTCTGGCGCAAATAACTGAACCTTTTATGATTCACTTGCTTCATTTGGAAGGTAGTTATTCCCATCTACACAATATGACCCTTTTTGTCTTGGTGTTGCAGGATATAAACTCCATCATATAGGAAGTAAAATTTTTTGTATTTTTTCTCTCCATACTATTTCAACAAATTGACAGCTGTTCATACCATACATCTGCCACTACTTGCTTTTTTTATTTGTTTTTTACTGTTCTTAATAGTCTTCATGTAGCGAACGGCAGAACAACTGGAGCAGATACCTCAGAATATAGCCTCGGTGCTAGTTAAATTCCAAATCTGCACCAATTGGGCTTAAGGGCTTTTGTTACGTATCTTAAGTCAGTATAACTCAAGAAAAAACGTGTTCAACCTAAGCAGGGTTTCGCTTTGCTTGGTCTGCATATTAGCCCCATGATCCGCTTCAGAAGCCATGAGAAGAACGTCGAAGAAGGTATGCAAGACATTGATATGAAATAGATGAAATTCAGTTCCAAATGTGAATATATGATGCACAGTGCACAGTGGTCCTTTTTAGACTTGGAAGACCCTTGAAAAATAAGAAATTGAAGCTGAACATGCACAGTGCCTGTGGGAACATGGGTCAAGAATGATGATGAGGGCAACACGATCCCGCCTCTCCATCCGTCGCTGAATAAGTAGCTTCAGAACCTGTGGTTCTCAAGGATAAAAGTTTGTTTTGTCTCTGTTTCTTTGTCACTCATAACTTACATGAAAGTTGTGAACTATATACTTCCAAAACATGGAATAGTTGCTGATTCGATCTTTAATTCACTTTTGTTATTTGAAATCCATTTGTCTGTTTCATGTTAGTCTCTTGTCCTAGACACTATCGGAAACTGCGGTAGTTTTGATAACCAATTTCATAGTTTTCAAGAAATTAATAAGAAAACTTTCAGCTGAAAATTCAATCAAATCATATTTACGATCTAGGCTGTTATCACATCAATCTCCATAATATCTTTTTCTAGAAAACTGATTCCTGTTATTAAAATGTCTAAACCATTAGATATATACAGAGACAAAAAACCATAAAAAAACGTGGCTCAAAAACAAAAAAACGGCACCCAACACACGTCGTGTATGCAGAACAGAAAAAAAATCACGAGCAGCTGGGCACCCACGTCAATTTTGCACAATAGAAAAAAAATCCACAAATAAAATTGCGACCACTCAGGCACCAACGTCACGTATGCACAAAATGGGAAAAAATCACGAGGAGCAGCGGAGCACTCGTCGGATGTGCACAAGAAAAAATCGCGAGCGCCAGCAGGGCGCTCGTCGGATGCCTCGTGAGGCTGTAGAAGGAGACTGGGTACCGAATAACTATTCAATACCCGGGGGACCAAATAAGCTGCCCTGCCTGGCGCGGTGTCCTTTTTATCGCGCCGCGGTCGTTGGCGCGACCCTGCGAAGTGTAGCTGTCGTGTCCAGTCCTTGCTGCCCGCCTGCCCCGCTGCTGCTCCGCCGCTGACTCGCCCTGTGCGTTCGGCTCGACGGGACAGGCACGCCCGAGGGCGTGCCGCCTTGGCCGCTGCCGAGCCTAGTAGGAACTAGTCTAGGCAATTACAGGCATAGTATAGGTGCAATGATTACGTGATTACGTACACTAGTTCCATCGGTTTTTTTTTTGCCCAAGATATGTGCGGCTCAGTATATGCATGTACTGGAAGGGAAGAAACGGCAGGTGTGCACCGGAAGGTCCTCGAAGGTTTTTTTTTTCTTTTTTATTTTTGGGCTCGTGGGGCGTGAAAACGTGTGGACGAAAGCGCTCCGGAGGAAGCTTTGTATTTTTTTAATGACCATGCCTGTTGTAGCTACGAGTAGCACTTTCTTCGTTCTAAAAGTATATATAATTATGAAAACCATGTCATTCAAACTTTATTAAGGCCTTGTTTAGTTCCCCTCCAACTTCCAAGTTTTTTCATTCTCTCTCCATCACATCAATTTATACCCACATATAAAGAGTATTAAATATAAGTATAAAAAATAACTAATTACACAGTTTAGTTGTACATCACGAGACGAATCTTTTGAGCCTAATTGGGCCACGATTGGATAATATTTGCCACATACAAACGAAATGCTACAGGACTTTTCAATCTCTCCATCACATCAATTTCTACCCTATATATGGAGCATTAAATGTTAGTAAAAATAATTAATTACATGGTTTAGTTGTAAATCACGAGGCGAATCTTTTGAGTCTAGTTGGACCACGATTAGACAATATTTACCAAATACAAACGAACTGCTATAGGACTTTTCAATCTCTCTCTTCCCCCCATCTAAACAAGGCCTAAACTTAATCAAGTTTATAACAAGAAATATTAGTATTTATGAATTAAAATAAATTTATTATAAAAATATATTTCATAACCAATCTAATGGCGTTTGACTTCTTAAGATGTGAGAATTGCATATTAATCCGAGGAAGTACTACCACTGTTGTGCTTGGAAATGCAGTGGAGCCAGTTCATTTTGAGATTTGTTTTAACTGCAAAGATGCAGCCAGGACGGGAGAGCTGCACAGCCACAGGGGCTAATGTGGGATCCACTGGGGCCTTGTTTA
Source organism: Chrysopogon serrulatus (assembly GCA_015844335.1). NCBI lineage: Eukaryota > Viridiplantae > Streptophyta > Magnoliopsida > Poales > Poaceae > Chrysopogon > Chrysopogon serrulatus. Next base: position 27,950 of record JADLZL010005779.1, read on the forward strand.
GATTGAGAAAGTTGAAAAAATTTAAAATTATGGTGTTTCATTTGTATTTAGCAAATATTATTCAATCATAGATTAACTAGACTTAAAAAGATTCATCTTATGATTACAAATAAACTGTACAATTAGTTATTTTTTTTACTTATATTTAGTGCTCTATATATGTGGCTAAAAATTGATGTGATGAAAAGAGAATGAAAAAACTTAAAATTTGGATGGTATCTAAAAAGGCCTAGATGTGATAGCAGACCCTATAAACTAGGATTGCAAAAATTTGTTAAACAAACTTGAACTCTTAAATTGCAATGTTAATATTTATGATATCAAATAAATACAATTAAAATAATTACGAAATAAATACTATATTAAAGTAATTAAGGGATATATTGCATTATTTACGGGATGGAGGGATTAGCTGTTGCTCTAGATTTTGCATGCATAGTCATGCAGGGCTAGGTGATTGATGGGACGGAGCAATGATGTTAGTCATAGCCGACATCATCCAATTGGGCATGATGTGTGTACATACGCACACACTACTGTGCTGGCAGCCACTGCTACAGTATTGATTCAGACTACTAGCAGAGTTGCTGTACTACGTACGTACTCTTACGTGCCTAGTAGCTGAGAGGAAGAAAGAGGAAGGACTGCTTGGTCGTGTGTGTGTGGAGCTCGAGAGGAAGAAAGAGAGAGGACTGCTGGTCATGTGTGTGGGTGACAGTAGTGTGTGCGTGAGAGAACGAGAGAGGCGGCACGCCCGAGGCACACACGGCCATGATGGCGCTCGGGCGTGCCCGTCCCGTCGAGCCGAACGCACAGGGCGAGTCAGCGGCGGACTGTGGACACGCGCAGGGCCGCGCCAAAGCGACGAAAAGGACACCGCGCCATGCATGGTGGCGCGATACTCCTGCCACGTCACTATGCCAAGTCATTAGCCGGCCACGAGAGTGCCACGCTGGTCCGGAGTACCGCGCCGGCATGCACGGCGCGGCCTTCACAGCTGCAGCGCCTTCGTTAATGGCGCTACACAAAGGGTTATACACAGAAATAAGTTTAGAACCAATTTTTTTTAAAATATCTTCAAAAAATCAGTTAAAAATAAAAAAAAATTCCCCGAGAAAGAGGGGGCTTTGAGCAAGGATGCTTGAGCATGCAAGGCGTACTAACAAAAGTGATTGCGTGAACAAGGAAGGTACGCTTCAACTAGACCAGTTGGTGGTCATCCAAAACCTTTACCCGTCTCATATGGGGTAGGGTATAGATAATTTTTTTATCCAATAAAAATGGGGACTGGATTATATATCCATCGATAAGCCTTTAGCTCAAATAATCATATGTATTGTGTATTTCATAAAAAAATACCAATCCTATTTGGATTCACTATCTACTACTAGCTAACAACTCATATGTAATATTTAGCTAGATATTAGTTGGAAGGTATTTGGATGCAGAACTAACAATATTAGCAATTATTAGCATTGTGCTGTGCGGTGCTCTGTTCGATTGTTCTTCCCTTCCTTTCTTTGCCACCTAGGCGTCGTCTGCGGCGCTTGGTGCAGCCCTTCTCCACCATTGTGTTGCTCTCATGTTCACACCCGACACTACTAGGCCAATCACACCTCCTCTCACGTCGCCTGCATCATGCCCTCGTCGTCGTGGGCTTCCCCGTCGACGTCCCAGCTATTCTTCCTCAGCCACCACCCGTCCCAGTGCGCCTGCGCGTTCCTTGCCGCCATACCATTCTCGCTCTCCTTCCTGCTCCTCATCAAGGCTAGCGTCGCTACGGATGGTAATGGGGCAGGTCTAGACCCGAAACCCGTGGGTTCAGACCCGATAGGGGTGGGGCGAACCTAGATTACGCCCCGTGGGTTTGCATATCAGAGATCCGAAATGGGGCGGGGCGGGTGCAGGTTTACAATGTCCCTCTTCCCGTTGTGGGTGCCCATTGGGGACCCCGTTTCAGGTTTTGGGGCGGTTCAGGGTTCCTTATCGGGTCTTGGGTTTAGGTTTGCAGATGCTCCACCTACCCCGAACCTGGCTTGTTGCCATCTTTATGTGTCGTGCATTGTTGTTCGCCCCAGCGTCGGTGCTGCATGGTGTGGCAGAACCTTCTAAATTATATGGCCCACAAGCACCTGATATTGTCCCTAAGACCTCTGTCAGCCATACTTGGGTACCACATAACTTAAAAGTTCTGTCGGGTGAAACCCCGATGACACCACGATCCTCCAGGATCGAATTCTTACAGAGATATTGTAGTATTACAATCGTTTTTATCCAAATAAAGCAGAGTAGCGGAAGATTTACGAAAGAAGATTACAACATTTGATCAGAGTTTGATTAAACAAAACTTAACTGAGTTTGCGGAAGCAAGAAGAGAACGTTGCAGCCGGAAGATATTCGATCATGTCAAGCCCACTGGTATGACCGAAGTTAGCTTCACTAGTCAGTACCTGCAATAGGGGTCAAACAAACCCTGAGTACAAAAGTACTCCGCAAGACTTACCCGACCAAAATTTGGGGAGAAGACTCAGGAATGCTGGTTAATAGGAATCAAGGTAAGGCTTTAGCAAGAATCAAGGACACCTTTGCGGAAAAGCGACTAATGTTGATCCTTACTATTCATTCTTAATTTATCCTAGTCTAAGCAAACACTTGTCAAGCAAAATCTCGATTTCCAAAACTTTCCATCCTCAGCAACTTTTCTCATTACTACGATGCCGGGACTCGGATCAAGTCTCCCATATCGTGGAGCAACGACGATTCGAATCGCTTATATACCCGGCCGGGGCTTCCTAGCCGCACGATGTATGCAGGACCCAACATCTTACATACATCAACTCAACACTTAGATTTCTCCATACTAGAACGGGTGTACAGCACACCACCTCTCTACGGCCGCTCGGTCACTTCGGCGGTGCGCATCGTAGGATGGGTACACGCTACTGTCCGTTCTAGTAACGAATAGTCCAAGTGGAGCTTACCGCCATTAGCATGCGACTAGTACTATCCAATAACCTCATGATCCCAGCGCCAAACAACGGACGGTCCTTAATCGACACAAGTGGACGACACTACATCAGGGCAGTAGCCCCTCCTGATGCAAGTCACTCCACCGACGTCTCAGTTTACTCATCATCATGCTCTTGTTGCGTACCCTTAACCCGATCAAAGTGAAGGGCTACCAACAAGTAACATCAGGTTTTCGTAATTGCCCTCAAGGGGGAACTTTTGTTATCACACCTTTAAAAATATTTCATCAAACTCCTACACTAGTAGCCAGGCTAAGCGAGTACTAAGCATTTTGAAATCAAAATAGGTATCCAGGGTAATACATCAAGGTACGGTAAATGCATCAAAGTAGGATATCACACAACTCCTAACACCTAATGCATCATATCTGGAACATAAAATATAAAGCTTTTTGAAATACAAGGAAATGTTTAAATGCATCCAGGGGCTTGCTGCGTTTGCGCAGAAGGTTATTTGTTATTCTTGACAGTGACACCTTCGATGGATTCCTCTCTTCGAGACTTGGATCAACATGAACCTTCTCCGAAGCTTGATCAGCGGAACTCTTCACTCTCACAGATACTACACGTATACAAATGATGCATGCTAAGTATAATGAAATGCATGACATGATGCATGAGGCAGGGCAACATAGTGATGATCATTAACTTATTACTATCTTGAGTACAACTTTCCTTCACGGTATAGTTGCATTAAGAAGGTATAACTAGCGTCGACGACGACGGACTACCGATTCGCAATCAACATGAAATGCCGAAGGTCATTAGGGTTAATGGCCTAAGGTCATCACTTAATCCCAAAATCAAGCAACCCCTAACAGTGATTAAGGTTGATTACTATTTTATTAACCATTTTTACAGTCGTTGAAAGTCATTAATTAACTTGCTAATTGGAGATTAATTAAGAATTAATTAAACCCTAATTAATGAAGAAATTAACTAATTAAACTTTAAATAAGTAAAGCATTAATTAAGCATAATACAAAAATTAATCAAAACTAAACCAAACTTCATAATTAAGATCATCATCACCTAATTAGCACACAAAATAAATTTCATGATTTTTGGACCTATATTTTAATTATTAAAAATCATGGAAGTTGTAGTTATTAATTAAAAAGAGCAAATTTATTTATAAACAAAAGTTACAGGAAAACTAAAGTTAGTATTTTTCCTAGGTAGAGCATCACTCAAGGATTCCAGAACATATTTTTGCATAATTTTGCTTGCCCAAAATAAAATACAACAAAAAAGATGAAAATCAGTTTTGGAAAATAAAAAAAAAAAAAGAAAAGCATTTCACTTCTCCCCGAGACCACTGTGCGGCCCGAAATGGCCCAACAGCGGCCCCCTCCTGCATGACCCGCGCCTGCCTTCTCCCTCCCCTCCTCTCGCCGACAAAGGGGCCGGTTTGTCGGCGCCTTCTCTCTCTCTCTCCTTCCTTTTTCCATCCGGCCGAACGAGCGACGGCGGCGATCGACGGCGCTACTTGCCGTCGGCGACTCATCCAGCGAAAACGATTACACAAACGGACTCCTCTCTTCCTCCCGAGCACAACGAGCTATTTGACGAGGGTAAACGGTGACCGGAGACGGGATGGTGGCGGCCATGGCGACTCGGCCGTGCCATCCGCGCGGCGCCACAGCGGAATCGCCGCGACCAGCACCAATTGATCGAGAAAAGACACGTGGAAGAACAAGGGTGCTCACCGTGACTTGCTCAGCGGATTGGCTGGATTGGAGACGGAGCGGAGAGAGCTGGCCGCGGCAGAAAGACTCGCGGCGGCGGCTGGCCGGCTCTGGGGAAGAAGCGACTGCGCAGGCGGCACCGGTGACCTCAGCTCGCGATCGATGGCTCGGTAGGTAGACAAGGAAGTGGCGGATGCGTGTGCGAGATGGAGGAGACGGTGGTGATGCCGAGACCGCGAATTTGGCCGGCGGTTGGGAACGGCGACGATGGTGCAGAGAGGAAGAAAAGTGACGCCGACGACCATAGCCCGCTCTTATAGTGGCGAGATGGTTGGGCGAAGTAGCTAGAGGCCTCACGAACCCGACGACGTGGTTGGAGGCGCGGGAAATCGGGGAATGGCCGAGAAAGGCCACGGCGGCGTCGGCCGGCCGCCCGGCATGGGTGAGGGTGAGGTGCCCCCCTTGCTACTGTAGCACAGTGCCAAAGACATTCTTTCCTTTTTTTTCAAATTACTCCAAACTTTTTGAATAGAAGTTGAAAAATTCCAAAAATACCGATTGCTCACAATTTAATTCTCTACAACTTTAATTTAAGAAGTTTTGTCAGATTTTAAATAATTTTTGAATTGCATTTCAAATTTGAAAAAGTTTAAATTCCAACTTTTGGGATTTCAAAATTACTTTCAAATTTTTAATAAAAGATGAAAATCTCCAAAAAAAAAAAAGTTGTTCTATTTATCAAGATCTACAACTTTCATTTAGAAAGTTTTTCATGAAATCAAATAGTTTTTGAATTGGAGTTTAAAATGCAACAAGGGCAATTCCTAATTTAAAGAACTTTTGAAATTACTTCAAATTTTATTCAAAAACTTGAAAAACTTTATATACCAAAGTTGTAGAGCTCAAAGAGATGCACAAACTGTATTTTTGGGGTTTTCCCAAATTTTGAATATTTTGAGATGAAATTGAGAAAAAGGGCAAAAGGCTTTTGAATTTCAGCTTTTGAAAAGGAAATTCAAATTGGATTTTTGGGCAATTAATTAATGATGTTGTGGCACTTTTTAAACCCAACCAATGACACACTTTCAAAGTAAAAAGTTCATACTTTGAAATAGTGCCAAAGTTTGGTAACTTTTATTAACAAAATTAATTATGGTTAGCTCACCAAAATTGAAAATGAAATTCGAATTCCAACACTTAACCAAGGTTAGGGTTTTGGGATTCGGATTCGAATTCAATTTTGATTCTTTCTTTTGCATCATTTGACTTGTAAAACATGGTTAGAGTGTAGGTTAGGGTTAGCCAAGCACTTACAAGCATCAAGATTGATTTTAGTTGATTGCTTTTATAAACAAAAAGTAAAATTGTAATTAAAGTTTAATGACATACACATACACATACGGTATAAAAAAGAGCGCAACCAACCCTAGAATTAAATAAACTCATTTTAATTATTTGCATTAGGGTTCTCTAATGATGAATGCTCATGCAATAATGATGATGACATGGTGGGGTTTAGGTTAACGTAACACCAGGGGTGTTACACATGGACACGGTTAGCTACCCCGCCACAACCTGCGTCTAGCCGTCCTACTCCAATCTAGATCTCACCGGTGTCCGGTCTAGGCGTACTCCACCTTGACATGCTCCTCCACGCCCCCACACCTCCTTGGTCATCTCCACCAATACCTCCCACACCATTGACAATGGCGAGCGAAGCTCCCACATGGCCATGGCGAGGCAGACCTCTAGGAGCATGCGCTCACCATCGTTTGCTCCCCCTCCTCGCTCCTCCCACCAGCCTCATCCTCAGCTAGCGCAAACACAATCTGGAGATGTGGATTGGTGGTGGTGGTGGATTGGTGACCACCATGTCAGGTGGGAGAGAGGGAAAAGAGAAGATGACATGCGGTCCTCACAAGGCAGTGTTCCGAGGGCATTTTGGCCCATAGGAAATTACTGTAGTATGTGTGTGGGCTCAATGTCATTGGATACGTAGAATATGGCGCGGTTCAAGCACCACACAAATTGTAATGGTATGGGTCCAAATAGATGAATAGTAATATTGTAATTGTCAAAAGTTGCAAAATTGTAATGGTATGAATAAAAACCCCTTTTTTTTTTTTTTTTTTCTGGTTTTCCATCACCCAGACACACCTCACGCAAAAACAACTTCTTAATTTGTTTGAGTCTAAGTAGGAAATAAAAGAAATAACGCCTCTATCTCCCACCGCACATAAGCAAAAAAAAAAAAAAAAAAAAAAAAAGAAAAGGTAAATCTTCCTTGGCACGTGCAGCACGCATTGCAATTGCAAGGAGATAAAATTATAATGCAGATAGATCTATATAGCAGCTCAGCGCCTCGCCGTCGTTCAACCAGTGATCCAATTTCATGGAAATTACTAAAATTCAAAGGTCATCGTATATTGTTGGTTTGAATTCAGTTAGAACAATTATGTAATCTGAAATGAAACAGTGCAATCAAGTTCAGAACACAAAATGAACAAACTACAAACAACTTTGGAATTTCAAATGAAGAAGCACAGAAAAAAGAATCACAATTTAAAACTGGAATTTCCAATTGAAGCCACAAAAAAATTGGTATCCCGCCGATCCTGAAGACAGACAGGGTGGTTTTTTTAAAATAATTTGTAATCAATAATTTTATATTGACCGTTTTGAAAAACAATTTGGTACACACTGCTCTGCTCCAGTAGTGTTGAGACGGAACTATGCTTAGTACAGAGGAGGTGTGTCATGCAGCATCGCACGGGAGATGAGATGACCACGAATGGTTTCTTCACCGTGGTTCTCCACTGGATGCAGATTCAACAGGTCCATGAGCGCACTAGCGTCAATCAGAGTATTTTTTGTACTATGAGTTTTTTTTATAAAAAAGTGCATTCATGTAAATAATTTTATTTATACCAACTCGATAAACAAATAAATCTGGAATTCCGTGGAAAGGGTAATTTGAAGAAGAGCGTGGTCCATGGGACGCTCCAGGACAGAGCGCCTGCTCGCTCGCTCCTGCAGGCTGCCGTTGCGCCAGAGAGTGGGAGGAAGCGTGGAACGCAAGAAAGCTAGTAGGAGTACTGCAGACTGCAGTAGCAGGCTTTTAACAATGGTCTGGTAGCGGTCAAAAAAGAAAGAGAATCAATTGTTTTTTTATTATGTTTTGAAACCTGAACACTTTGTTCTAGCAGTATCGTACAACTCGGCAATCGTATTAGGCCCTCTCATTTCTTCCTTTTTCCCACTCTCCACCCCACGAACCTTTAAGACTATGGGCCCTGTCGTCAGTGAGTAAACTGATTCATCCCTTGGGTTCCTCCCTGGCTACGGAGTACTGTACTCGTAACAAACACTGCAGCTTAGAGTACCGGTAGTACACAACACTTTCAGTTACTGCTGCTACTATTACGTCTCCGTGGATGATATGATGAGTAGCTATTAATTAGGCCTCGTTTAGATGCAAAAGGCTGAAAAAAGTTGCAACTGTAGCATTTCGTTTGTATTTGGTAAATATTGTCCAATCGTGGTCTAACTAGGATTAAAAGATTCGTCTCGTGATTTACAACACAACTGTGTAATTAGTTATTTTTTTCACTAACATTTAATGCTCCATATATATGGATAGAAATTGATGTGATGGAGAGAGAGTGGAAAAACTTGCAACTTTCAGTGAAACTTGCGTGTAACTAAACGAGGCCTTAATATAACTGATAGAGAAACCTGTTGATTACAGATACTACAATGTGCACAGAAAGCTTAGTCAATAAATATCATGCTGACCAGAGAAGAACCAAGGTCTTGTTTAGTTGCAACGAAAGTTGCAATATTCTCCACTCTCTCTCCGTCACATCAATTTCTACCCGTATGTACGGAGCATTAAATGTTAGTAAAAAAATAACTAATTATACGGTTTAGTTGTAAATCACGAGATGAATCTTTTGAGCCTAGTTGGGCCACGATTGGACAATATTTGTCAAATACAAACGAAACGCTACATTACAGGGAATGAAAGTTTTTTACGAACTGAACAAGCCCAAGGTATAGTAATGAGTTGAATCAAAAGTAAGGGTAGGCGGAAGAGGAGAGGAGGGATCCCGAGTTGGAAGGGCCAGGCCAGCCTGCTCTGCTCCCTGTTTTCTCTTTTCTCTTTTCTCCCTCCCGTTGCTGCAGGCAGCAGGCGCCAGGCGCCAGGCAGGGGAACGAAAGAAAGCAAACAGCAATGTGTACTGTGTAGGATGCTTTTGACTCTGCTAGAGGCCAAAAATGAAAAGCAAACAGCAATCGCCCCCCGAGTAGTAGTGCATGCAGCATGCATGCATGACAATGCCATACGCATACGCATTGCATCTGTGCTCTCTCCCCTGATCCCTGAGCATGCATGTGTATTACTCCAACATACAGTCCGTATATACGTACGTACGAGTAGGGCAAAGGTCTCTTTCTGAGACTGAGAAAGGTGGGTCCTATCTGTCAGCCGTAGGAGAGTACTATGCACACCTACGTAGTAGAGTACTGGTAGAGTACGTAGTACAATCTACTACAATGGGATGGGATGGGAGGGAGGAAAGCAGGTCAGGACAAGCCGCTGTTCACAAACCTCAGCCCCAGGCTACTAGTACTCCTCCCATCCCAGAGGGGGACACAGCAAGCACCCAGCCAGCAGCCGGCCCTTCCCTTTCCCCACCCCACCGTCGTCTCCCAGGCCAAGCGCCCCGCCGCGCCGCGCCTGCAAACCCCCAACCATGGCCATGGAAGTGGACGCCATGTATGGGCAAGAAGAGTACGGCAGTAGCATAGCTGCTCTCGTCCCATTCTTTGACAAGTTCCGCCAATTCAAGGTTGAGGAGGCCTCCGTGTTCAGCGACGAGCACGACCTGCCGGCGTGGCTCCGTGGGGTCGCGGAGAACACGCTGCACGCCGTGGACGCCGCCACCCTCGCCGCCCACACCGGCCTCCCCGCCGCCCTCCACCACAAGTCCTACTGGATCAAGGCGTCATCCGTCGTGGGCCTGCGGCACGCCGTCGCCTGTTCTCCGCCCGACGTGCAGCAGGGCCTTCTCACGGCGGTACCTGTCTGTGTGTACATGATGCCCACCACGCCACTGGCGGATGCCCAGGCCATCCTCAACTTGATCACTGCTGGCGGGCTGCCATTGGTGCTCCATCCCCTTGAGGGAGAGGGAGAGGGAGAGGGAGAGGGAGAGGGGGAGGGGGAGGGAGAGGAGGTGCGGGCGGCGCTGTGCGTTTACAACATGGCGGACCTTGAGGCCAAGGTGGCTGCCTTCCACACCGTCGATGGGGTTGCCGGGCAGATCCGTCAGGCAACAAGGGAGATGCTGTGGGAGCACAAGGACAAGATCGCTGCTGTGGCGCATGCCAACGTCGCCCGAGCGCAGGGGCTGCGTGCGGAGTACAACGACGCCAAGCAGCAGATGGAGAACGCCAAGGCAATCCTCGGGGAGGCGGACCCGGAGCTGTGGTCTGAGAAGGTCAACATGATGATGCCCTTCAGTCGTCTTCTCGTCGCCCAGGAGATCGCCAAGGTTACCAAGACGGCGGCTGACCACTTGACGGCCCTGGACACGCTGCTGGCGGAGAAGGAGGCTGAGGTGCAGGGATTCACTCGATGCCTTACCTTCATGGGATGTGCTCCGCCTCCTCCAGCCGCCGATGGTCATGGCGGTGGCAACAACGCCAACTGATGATCTGTTATGTTAGCTTCCATTTCTTCCGTTATGTTATGTTAGCTGTTCATTCGAGTCATGTAATAAGTAGTAATCCCGTTGAACACTTCAGTGTCCTGAACACTTCAGTGTCCGCGGTTTGTTTGGTTAGATGTAAGAATCTCGTGGGTACGGTACGGTGGCAGGCGATGTGCCCTGGCCATGCCGTGACTGTCAAGTGTCTGCCCTGCCACGACGTCGCGCGCTCCCATGGCGATGAGGACCATGGGCGTTGTGGAGCCGGTCGTGCTGGCAGGGTGTTCGGGCTCCAAGCCCATGTATCCATCTATCGTCTTAAGCAATGAAAAACCGAAAAAAAAAAAGCTGCGGCCAGTTGGCAGCGCACCATCGTGTTCGTCTCCTCGAGTCTCGTACTCTCGTGTGTGCGGGCGTGCTCCAGGGTTTTGGTCACCGTGGTCATCGCCGAATGGGCATGCGCCACCACCGATCTCTAGGAGCCGATAAAAGCTCGTCCTTGGTTCCAACAGCGAAGGTGGTGCTACCGATGTCCGGTGACAGAGAAGCATACTGGAGGACACAGGGTGGTCTCATCCATCTAGTATTTCTGTATTTGCCAAAGAGGTGGCAGCGAGAGGAGGCGGGCAACCACAATGTGCATGTAAAGGTAGCATTAGACATTTATTGCTGCTACAGGAAGTGGCATTAGACATTGTCGGTATCCACCATAGCTATTTTGTTTCTGGGAAACATCTCAAGCTTAAGGTGCACCACAAGCAAATAAACAATAGTTTCTCTCTCCTCTTCTCACCTTTCTCTCTCACTCACAGCCAGACATGTGAAGATACTCCCTCTATATAGAAAAAGAATATTGTTTTGGATAAGGTTTTGGTCGAAAATTGGAAACATAAATTATGAGTAATTTTTACATTGTTGAGTTTGAAAATATAAAAACCATATGAATAGATTTGTCTTGAAAAATACTTTCATAAAAGTATAGATATAGGTTAAGAAAAAGAAACTTACTTCCACAGCTCAACCCAACCAACTTACTTTCTTTCATCGGTAGCGATGTGCCCTATGCTTCTCGTGTGAGGATGAGGAGAGCTAAGTAGGAAGAAGGGACAGACTTAGACTTTAGGTAGATGGAGCCAGGCAGCCTGATTGAACCTTACAATGAATCAACTATTCCCATAATAAGCAAGTGGAACAGATACGACTACTGAGTTGCAACACTCACCTACATTTGACCTGACTTTGATAGTCAAACGATGTAGAGGAATCGGCGTACTTAGAATCTGGTTTCCTTGACCTCACTTCGTTCCGCATAAATATATCACTTTGCGATGAGTATTTTTATAATAATATGAAATCAAAGTTATACTTTGGAGACTGTGTCATTGTCCAAAACGGCATTCTTTTCCTATACGGAGGGAGTACTTTTTACTGCACACGGGCCTGTGCTTATTGCTGGCGGCTGCCCTAGCCGCCGTCACCACCGCCGTCATCGTCTTCGCCATGAGTTATCTTTTTAATTATTATTATTATTATTATTTAAGAAATTAAAGATAAGAAAAAAGGAAGTTCTTGTTTGATCACCTTCAGCAACCACACGTCGATGAGATGAACCGCCGCCTAGACGACCGTCTTCGAAGCGATGGAGGTGCGGCGTGCTACGAGGAACGCATCTACACCGACAACACTGACCTCGCCAACAACCGTCAATGGCGTTGGCGCAGATGGGAGTTCGCACACCATACAAATTCAGGAGCTCAACATGACTACTCCCACACCGACACTACTGCTACGCAAGGAGGCTACATCGACAATCATGGATGGCGTTATTCCGATGCTCCATTATGGCGCCCATTACACAACATCCATCTAATCACACCGACGTACAATGGAGCGACAGATCCATTGCCATGGATGTCTAGGATGTAACTTATGTTTGACCTGTACAGTGTTCTAGAGGAGGAATAGGTAAACTATGTAGCTTTCTATCTGACAGATATTGCTTTGCATGGTTTCTAAAAATCTCAGCGGCAAAGGCTATCAGCGATTGAGAGTTGTTCATGTGGATTCTGCGCCGTGAATTTGGGCACCTCTGGTCACAAGACTTTATAGAGTGGCTACGATAGATTGATACAGTGGATGAATACATCACGAAATTCACCAGCTAGGAAAAGCAATCCACCGACGTTAGTATGTTTGAGAAACTTCATATCTTTCTTTCAGAGCTATCACCGGTGTTACACCATGTGGCGCCTATCGGCCACATGGTGTAACACTAGCACGCTACTCTTCCTTTATTAGCGAGCCACACTATTTAAAAGTGAAGCGAGCCACACTAGCACGCTACTCTTCCTTTATTAGCGAGACTCTATCTAAATCTACTGATTTAAGAACTCCACGAGCGAACTGAGCGAGCCATGTGGCGCCTATCGGCAAGGCTTAGAAAAGCCTTAAGTTTAGGCTCCCTTCCTTCACTGAATTAGTTCACCCGGGTCCAAACCTGCTTAGCTGGCTAATTTTTCCAAATTAGTCCAACTTAATACCTTTCTAACATAAACCGTATATCCTAGGGAGGTCCTATTTCTGTGGGGTTGGTAGTAATGGAATGGTTTCATTATCTAAAATGAAGAATATTTCCCACCAAAAGATCAGTCCAATAATACACTCACCGGTAAATTGCGCAATACTTCTTGGTAAATCCCCGCTATTTGAATATTGAACATCATAACCACAGTAGGAATGAAACGGCAATAGCTCCTATATGAACTACTGGGAAGGTCATAGTAGAGAAGTCGAGACCTAACAAAATAAGTAAACCAGAAGTGTGTCGCAAAAGCAAGGCTTGACAAAACAGAACGTATTAGGGGAGGAGTGAATGAAACCTGAAACCAGTTCTCGAGTATATAGTTGGACGTACACAGTTATCGGGCCTCGCCTGAGCCTCTTAGGCCTTAGCCTTTTTTTTCCTAGTCAGGCCATTTCTAAAAGCCTCCGGTAATCTATTTAAGGAGGCACGTATTTTCTAACTGCCTCCGTAAATAAGTTGATCGTCTTTGTAAATTGATTTTTCAAGACGGTTAATTGTGACCGCCTCAGTTAATCGCCAGCATTAAGCGTAATGGTTCGATTTTATAAGCATCTCAGTTAATAAAAGAGCACCGCTTCGTAAAATCATTCTATTGTTGTGTCTACTATTCAGCTTATCGGTCATTATTTTTCTCTCTCGCAAAAATCAGCCTTATCGGTCATTATTTTTCTCTCACAAAAATGAACCGTTTCAATTTGTCAGCCACTGTTGAACACGCTCTGGTCGTAACACTCTTTGCGCGGTACTTCCTATTATTACAAATAGATGACGCACGTTGCTCATTCCAACAAAACACCATTGAAATGAATTTTCAAAACTTGATGGTACACCCCTTGCGGATCCAGATATTTCTTTGCAAATTCGTCGAGGCTTGTAGCATCAGTTGGCTTGGAGTAAACACGATCTGGATTTCTAAGCATAAGGGTCATAGACTCAAGAGCATGGGCACTCAGCAGGATGTATTTTGCAAGCTCCAGCTGACCAGATAATCCACTCATGCCTGACATGTGGACCTTCGTGAGGCGGCGGTGCACGTGTGGGTGGATACAATCGTCGGCTGTCTTCCAAAACTGAGTCCACATTAGATTCTTCATCTAGCATCAAGAAGATATACCAGTTACCATATATTTACATATTTCCGAATAAAGAATTTTCTGTACACGAAATTTCATGGCAAAATAAGGTAGAATTTCTTTGAAAGCTGCTACGTACCCACGAACTTATCAAAAGGGGAAAAAAGCGTCCCAACTTTTTTTAATCAGTGCATTGTTTAGTAAAGTGATACTTGATTCAAAAGTATATATATTCGTCTATTTTAACTCGAGGAGGGACGCACACAAGAGCGAGTAACCATACAAGATACTTTTATTGGGCAGAAATAAAAGTACACAGCAATGAAGCAGCAGATTAATAAATTGTGTTAAATTAAATATATATGACATTGATGTAGGTACTTACATGCAGCTCAAAATGCTCAAGCTGAGGTGCTGATTCAAGAAATTGAGTCAGCCGGAGGACGACGAGTGCATTACCCTCGGGATATGGATAACGTTCAACGATATTCCAAGTCAGGGTGAGCTGCCTCAAGTTAACAAATTTTGTAGGGTTCCTGACGAATCTCGTTGTCTACAATGCAAGAATTGAATGAATTTAAAGTAAAGTAGAATATATAATGCGAACCACACATGCTCGATATTATAGAGAGGCAAATATATATATAGTACAGTAGTGTGTAGTATGTATACCTTTAAATCCATGTTGAATGCGAGAACTAGATGATCAACCTGAGATAAGGAGGAAGAGAGTTGATCCCAAAAACACCCGACAGGATCGAGTTGGCTGCCGGTGAAAATAGCCATGTTCACCTGTGATAGCAGGTTCAAGCAGGTACCATCGCTGGTCTTGATTATGGGTGGCCTCCCACGGTACTCAAATCTCGTCAGGGTCGAGACATTCAGCTGGATGGTTTTCACAAGAGAGCAGCGAAGGCTCAGGTAACGCAGACAGCGTGCCTTCTGAGGCACCACGAGGGGGTCCCCGAGGAAGGAGTCATGGATGTGTAGCCACTCAAGAACAGGGCAGTTGGACAGGAAGGACGTGAGATGCCCAAGCCGGTCATCCATGGATTTCAGCTCCAGCTTCTTCAAGGCTCTGAACAGCCCCTCGCCAACGACACCATCTGCAGCAGGCGGCGGCAGCTCTAAGCACACTTGGCCGAGGAGCAGAGACTCGATGCCGTTGCTGCAGAGCTCGTCGGCCGGCAGCCTGTACTTGTGGTTTTGTCTGGCGACGATGCCGGGCTCGAGGGGTTCGAGCCTGGTGAGGTCAAGGGTGACATGCCTGGCCCTGGCGGCGGCGGCGAAGCCCAACCACCCGTCCAGCTGAGGGGCGTGGTCTACCCCGAGCACAGGCGATCGGAACACGAACCTCTCCACCGCCACCACCGGCGGTGGCGAGAGGCGGCGGCTGTTGTCCAGCACTAGTCGCTGCAGCACCGTGGTGACATGATCCACCAGTCTGCTCCTGTCGTAGCGGATGAACTCGGGGCTCTTCCGATCGAAGCAGAGGTTGGAGTGGTACGTCCAACGTTGCCTCCATGCGCAGGATAGTACGCTTGTTCGTGCGGCTTCTTTCACACTTAGTCCCGAGATTACTTTATGTAGCAACTCCTGCATCCATATATATATATATATATATATATATATATATATATATATATATATATATATATATATACGGCAAACACCATGCATGCAACAAATTAATTAATAATAAACCGCGCGTACTAGTAATCTGCATTGAGAATCTCGTGCAATGGTACGTTTAGCAAGTATATAAAGGCTTATAAAAAGTAATATATCTATATAGAAATATCAATACGTCTTTATACTAATTTGGAACGGATGGACTATGTCGATCGGTTGCAAGTTGCTTAAATGTATTTTCGAAGAGGAAGCATTTTGAAAGCATTAAATTAAACGGAAATTAAAGCTTAATTTAGTTTGGTTAGTACGTACCTCTGGAAGGTCCTCCAATGACGCCCGTCGTAAATGCACCGGCGACGTGGCCACGGAAGAACTAGAGTATGCCTGCACAAGGACACGACGGACACTGAAACTGTATCAGTAACACCGATTATTATAGATAAGAAGATCAACGTCACTGTCCCGGGCGACGACGTCGATTGATTTCTTCTCCATCTCCATCTAACACTCTGGCTTCTCGATCTTTCTCTATATATATAGTTATTAATCAATGACCGAGAACAGACTAATTAATACCTGCCGTACCGTACCTTGAAACGACGGCGAGCATAACAGTCACACTCCTCCAGATCGTAAAGCTGCCCGCGGCGGCGGCGGCGGCACCCTTCCATGGCCGTGGTGGGAAGCATATCGACGTCGATCGGATCGCTCGCCTTCCTTGCCTGGAAACCGCGAGGGTTCGATCCAAATTATATACATACATATACGTAATTATGTGATGATCGATGCTGCCTAGGGCCCAGATTAGGCCCAGACCACACAGCCCAGTCAGGAAAGGAAACAAACTAACCTTCTCCCGGTCCGGTACGGTTTCCGTATGCCAATACACCGGAAAAAGAACATTTTTGTATGAGTTGGTCTGTGTGGTCCGGTACGGTTTCCAACATATATATATATATATATATATATATATATATATATATATATATATATATATATATATATATATATATATATATATATATATATATGTATAATGCTTCCGTCCGATGATTGATCACGTTGAACAGCAAGCAAATAATAAATCAAGGACAAATTGATTTATTTTTTAGGGCGTCTAGCATAGCATCCAGAGGCTTCCGGCGCAGGAGAAGAAGCTACGTACCAGTACCACAAGGGACAACAGGTCGGCCGACAGGTGTCGCGTTTCTACATTCGTTTCTTATATATAATTTGCTTCACTTGCATCGATCATCACATAATTACCCCAACCATACCCTGTTAGGGTAATCGTTTCCGTTTTCTTAGATTAGAGATACACGCAACTTGGTTGCATTGCTGGCCTGTTATCCGATACCTACCGTCCATGAATTTTTCCCCTTCTTTTTGGGAGGCGGTCCATGAATCTCTGTAAGCTACTACGGGTTCATGATCGGCAATGCATGGCAACGGTGATGCAATCAAATCCAATGCCAAACATTGCATTGGAGTGTAAGGGATATGAGCTGTTTGGTTGGTTGGTGGCGCCGTGCGGCGCGTGAGGGAATCACGCAATGGCGAGATGGGTCTCCACGAGGACGTGTGAAGCTCGGACAGGGTGGGTGCGCCGTTCTAGATCGGGTCAATTCACGGTGTAATATGTTATGGGCTAGGTGCTTCAAACGGGAAACGATATAATCTGTTCAGGCCTTATTTGGCGGGGTGAAGGGGATTGGAAAGGATTAGAAGGGATTTTGACTTTTTAGGGATTTATAAACCCTTCTCTCAATCTCTTTCAACCTTCTTGGATAGGCCCTTGTTTGGATTTAAACTATTAGAAAAATTTGCAACTATAGCATTTGATTTGTACTTGTTATGGAGTAACTAGGCTTAAAAAATTCATCACGTAATTTACAACCAAATTGTACAATTAGTTATTTTTTTACTTACTTTAATGCTCCATGCATGCGGCTAAAAATTGATGTGATGGAGATAGAGTAAAAAACTTAAAATTTTAAGGGAATCCAAACAAAGGCTAGATTTGCAACCAAACAAGGTCTTATTGAAAACGTTGAAACAAATAGCCTACAAACTATAATCTGTCTGTTCGTCTTTTTTTGGAACACATCTGTTGACACGTTTTTGATTAAGAGGAATCTGTTTGCTAAAAGCGATGGCTTTGGTTCCTGATTTGAGTTGATGAATTGGCCGCTAGCTAGAATGTCTGCTTAGGTTGCTAGTACATACATACAACCAGCAACCGAATTTGGCTCACACCAAATTAATATGCCGTACTGGCACTCCAATATATGAATATATAGTTGCCTTGGGAGAATACCCTGTTCGCTTCAGGTGAAAAGTGAAAAGTTGTTTCAGCTTATCAGCCAACAGTAATTTTCTCTCATAGAAAATCAGCAGTTGCAACAGTATTTTAGCTTATCAGCCAACTTCTGGCTGATTTTCTAGCATATTTGTCGGTGCTAAAACTAGTGGTCCTAGTACCAACGAGTGAATTTACGTGCGTGCTCCCAACCCTGGATGGTGTGCAAGAAGGACATAAGAAAGATTTGTATTATCCTGCACCAAGGTGCCTGTAGGTAGGGTGTACAAGCTGGTGGAGAGAGGGAACTGTCCCAAGTCTCGTGTGAGATGAGTGTGTGTGTGTGTTTGCCAAGGAGATTGCTTGACTTGCTTGGTCGGATTCACCTGTCTCCGGAAGGACCCCCGTCCCCCCCTTTTATAGCCGGAAGGGGAGGGACGGGCTTTACAAAGCATGAGTGTTTGAATAGGAAAAAAGACGGTGGTGGGCGCCGCCTCATCCCGCCGAGGCCTTGGGGCTCCCTCTCTCCTTGTGCCGAGGCCACAGGTGAGGCCCGGCGTTTGTCTTGCACGGCGCCGCATTGTCGATGGCGGGCGCCGTCTGTAGAGTCGGCTCCTCGTTCTTGGCGAAGGAGGGGACGTTTGCCTGCGAGGGGGTCGGCGTGAGCGTCATGATGAGCGTGCCCAGTGCACCGGGCTCTTTGTAGCTTTGACTCACTCGATGCGGGCCCCCCGAGGGCCGCGGCATCGTTGTCGTATACGGGCGTGGCCGACGTAGAGATACAGCGTATGGGGCCATCTCCGTCTGCCCCGGCTCTGGAAGCACAGGTGCACAGTGGCGGGGCAGGAGAAGACCCGCCGTCACGAGGGGTGGCGCCGTGCTCTGCCGGGATGCGGCATGCTCCGTATTTGGACTCCCGTGATGGGACCTGTTACAGGGGTTAGTCATCATGACGCCCTACAGTGGCGTGCATGGCCGCTACTTTTGTAGGGATTGCGTGAATCGTGGCGCGGGGCGCAGAGGTGCGCAGAGTGGTGACGGGGACGGCTCCATCCTGCCCGGGGCTAGCGTCGCCTGTCGGCCACCGTGGGAAGGCGGGCGGTATATATACGTCAAGTCGGTGGTCGGGTCTTTGACCCGGGTGATGCGGGCGTGCTTGCGCCCGAGGCCTTAGCGCGGGGGCTCGGTCGGGACGGGACGGAGGGAACTCGTCCGAGGCCTCTGCAGGGAGGCTTCGAGGCGAGGCGGAGTGTTAGTGCCCGTCCGAGACCTCGTAGGGAGGGCTCGGTCGGGACGGAGGCGGACGCCGCCCGAGGCCTCTGCTGAGAGGCCGGGCGAAGTCGGAAAGCGGACGCCCGCTCGAGGCTTCTACGGGGAGGCTCGGGCGAGACGGAAAAACAGGAACTCGTCCGAGGCCTTGGCAAAGGAGGCTTGGACGGGCGGAAAGTTAGCGTTTGCTTGAAGTCCCAAGCAATGTGGGCTCGGGGGGTGTTAGTGTGTGCGGTCTGGGCCTTGGCAGGCCGTATTTTGTTACTTGTGTGGCCTAGTTTTGCGTTTCTTGGGCCTAATTGTTAGGAGGGCCCTTATTTTGGTCCCCGACAGTAGCCCCCGAGCCTTTGAAGGAGTGGGAGCACTCGTTCAGAGGCTGAGGTCGTGCTTCTTTGTCTAGTTCCTGCCGGGCTAGCTGTTAGATGCTCTAGGCGTTCCCTTACTGGTACGCGAGCAGCACCCGGCGGGTGTAGCCCCTGAGGCCTCGGAGGGGCGTGAGTGATCCTTCGAGGGCTTGTACGTGCTTGGTGAGGGTGTTCTGCTCACCTCGAGACTGTTCTCCCGGTGGGGGACGCTGAAGCGCACCCGCCGGGGTGTAGCCCCCGAGGCCTCGGAGGAGTGTGGGTGCTTCTCCGAGGGCTTACATGTTTCCAGTCAGAGTGTTTCTGTCGTTTGCCGAGTCCCCGGGCCCGTCGGCTCGTCCGGGGGGCATGACGCGCGTGGTTAGATGACGTTTCCCTACTCCGCCGCCGTGCCGGGTAGCCCGAGCCCTGATGCGGCGTGGGGCGGCCGCGGAGGTACTTGGTCGTTAACCGTGAACGCCTCACGCATCCCCTTCCGCGGGGAGGAGGGTGGATTTTGTCACGTTGTCGGTGACGAGTGTCACACGCAACTAGATCCGGTGAGCCGTTGACGGGAGGATCCAAGTGAAACGCCTGTGCCCTGTTCGTTAGGGTTGGCTGGGCCGGAGGCGCGTTTCATAAGAGCCACGCATGATGTCCCAGCAGGCGGGGCTCGGGTCCCGGTCCCGCCGGTCCCGAGGGCTCGGTGCTCTCCCACGCCGGGATCCCCCTTTCTCAGCCGTGGCGTGCGGGCCTCTCGGATGCTACAAGGACGATTTGCCTGCCGCCGCCAGGCTATGCTGTGTATGAGGCCGTCCGAGCTGCCCCTGACTCTGTTGGTCTGAGGGAGCCGTCGAACCCCGAGATGGGGCGACTTTCGCACCTACGGACCGTAATGGGCCGCCGCCCGGCTCCTTCCAGGGAAGGAAGCGCTTGGTGTGAACACCCCGCCCCGTGGGGACGTGGGCGGCGCCTTTTTTAGGTGGCCAGCGCGGGATGTGGAGCGCCCGCGCTAGTGGTGGCGGGCCCCACTTTCTCCGTCGTGGCAGTTGCCGCGGCGCTGCTTGCGGGTCCCATGGGATGTGATGTGCGGCGTGTGCTGCTGCCACCGAGCCGCGCGCAGCGCCAGTCCCAGGTTCACTGTGCCGGGATTTTATGTGGAGAAAAAAATTTGCATCGCGGCGTGAGTCGCGCCGGGGGGCCGTGGTGGGCCGGCCAGCCGTCAGGCGCCGCGCTGGGTCTCCGTGCGGCGATGTACTGAGTGGGAAATCCCGGCGCGATCATGCATTAAATACGGGTAGGTGAACCGATTTGGGGTTTTGGGTATAAATACCGTGTGGGCGGCCGGTCGGTTTTCTTCTCGCCTTCCTCGCCCTTGCGCCCGCTTTTCGTTTCCTCCGCGCCGCCGCTGCATCCAGCGCCGCCGAGAGGGAACGGGAGCGAGAAGGGAGAGAAACCACCGCATCTGCCCTAGCCCACCGCCGCCATGGCACCGAGGCCCGAGATCGCCTGGCGCGGGAGGAGTGGGAAACGAGCCCGTGACGCCGCCTCGAGCCGACGACGCCGTGGGGAAGGGGCTTCTCCGCCCTGCGCCGACTGCCTCGCCCGAGTGGATTGTTCCGCCGGCCGACCACTGCCCCCGCACCCGCCTCGGGGTACGTCGTGAGCTTCACGACGTTCCATGAGAACGGGTTCGGGATGCCGTGGGCTGGTTCTTGAGGGCCATCCTCGAGTACTACGGCCCTGGAGCTGAACCTCAACCCCAACTCCATCACGCGGTGGCGGTGTTTGCCGCCTGCAGGCGAGGGTGCCTCTGAGTCGAGCCCCACTGGGATCTCTGGCTCTATTTCTTGAGGGCGCCCTCTACTTCAAGGGCGCCGGAAGGGAAGAGGATGCCCGTCCCGTCGGGGGAGCTGCATGCCGCCGCGGAATCGCCACCGGGATTCCTACATCCCGACGAGGCTCGCCTCCTCCAACCGCTGGCCGGGCGCGCCAAGTGGTTCTATCTCCGAACGATTTGGTCACCTGCCCGCTTTCACCGGGAAGGTGTTTGAGGCGGAGCCCGCAAGGTGGAGGGAGGAGATCATCGAGGAGAAGACCACTCGGCAAGAAGAAGGTGTTCCGGGCCTTGAAGATCTTGACCTGCAAAGGGTTGGATGCGTCGGTCATCATCGCCGCCTTCCACCAACGGCGAAGTCCCCCCCTCATGTCGAGGCGGCTTTTCCCTGCTCGACATGCAGAAAGGAGCCCCCGGTTGGGACAAGGATGTCGTCCGCCGATCTCGAAGTTCGACGAGGTTGTCGAGCGGACGAAGGAGGCGGCGACGGTGACCGACCCTTCCCTCCTCTGTGGTCACGA
This sequence comes from Chrysopogon serrulatus, assembly GCA_015844335.1. Taxonomy (NCBI): domain Eukaryota; kingdom Viridiplantae; phylum Streptophyta; class Magnoliopsida; order Poales; family Poaceae; genus Chrysopogon; species Chrysopogon serrulatus. Next base: position 49,937 of record JADLZL010005779.1, read on the forward strand.
TGCGCCCCCACCCGGATGCCATCTCCGTGGTGAGTTCCTTTGATTGTGCTTGTATCGTTGATGCCCGCATCTCCCCTTTATCCTCACCTTGTTCTTTTCCTCGCAGGACCGGCCGGGAAGTTGAAAGCGCCGAAGCCTCCCGCTCTCCGCGGTGAAGGAGGCTAACAAGGCTATCGCGGGCGGAGCGTAGGAAGGAGAAGAAGAAGAAGGAGAAGAAGAAGGGAACATCCGCAAGGAGGGTGAGAAACGCGCTCGAGAAGCGGGAGGCGCCGGGCAGAGGAGGAAGGACTCCCCCGGGAGCCGACGCCTCCGACACCTCCGGGCCGATGACGATGATGAGGACGAGGAGGAGGAGGAGGAGGACTACAGCTTCTTCGGCTTGGCCGCACGCCCCCGGGAAGGAAGGGAGTGGTCGCCGTGGCCGTTGAAGCACACCCCCCCCCCCCTCACTCCGCCGAGGCTTCACCGGGCGGCCGGAGACGTGACTGGGTCGGGGGGCGAGGCCCCCCCGAGTCATCCCACGCCGCCGCCCCGCCGAGGCGGCTGGGACCTGCCCTCGAGCAGCCCGAGGCGGGGGGACCGCCCAGGGTGAGGCGCGGGCCTCGGCCGAAGAGGCGGCGGCAGCCGATGGGGCGTTGTCCTGTGCCGTGACCCTCGAGTCGCGGGGGGGACACCCGGTCCGAGCCCAGTGAGCACGGCTCGATGAGCGGTCGTTTCAACCGTTGGTCGCCCGTGTAGGTGTTTGTCCTTTTAGTCTTCGCCCGCTCTTCTTTCTTTTTCTTTTTCTTTTGAAGGCTCACTCTTCTTGCTACGCAGCAAAAAGCGCAAAGGCGGCCCGGCCCCGCTTGCTCGCGCAAGCGAGGAGGCTGAGCCCGATCTGCGAGCGCCACCGGCCGCCCAGGGTGGTGGCGGGCGACCGGTGAAGCGGTGATCGAGGCGCCCTCGGCCAGGGAGCCACCCTCCGCCCGCGACGGAGAGGGGGCGCAAGCGCCCGGGGTGGAGGCCTTGGCGGCGCTTCTTTGTGGAGGCCGTGACGGCGCCCGTCGCGAAGCCGTGACGGCGCCTGCCCGATGGCCACTGGCGACATGGTCATGGAGGGCGGCGCCCGTTCCGCCCCTAAGCCGCGCCTCGACGCAGGAGGTGGTGGAGATCCCTCCTCGGAGGGAGCCTCCGCCTTGCAGGGGAAAGAGGTGGTCGTCGCGGATGGATGCTACCTCCTCGAGGCGGCAACCGTATGGGGTCGTCGACCCGCGGCGCCCGCCGAGGTCCTCCAAAGCCAGAACGTGCCGCGTACAGTATGCAGTCGGACCGCCGACCCGGAGGACCGGCCGGTCTACGTCCGGGGACGCCTTGGAGTCGAGCCGGTGGGAGCAGGCGGATAAGTACATGAAGTCGGCCAAAAACCTGCTTAGTGCGCTCTCGCCGATCTTCTCCGGGGACCTCCCCCGACTGTTGAAGGTAATACAAACATTTGTGGTCGAAGCCTTACCTTGGCATGGCGCCCAAAAGGCGGCTAATCCGTTGGCCCCGATCGTTGTAGGACCTAGCGGTGGCGTCCGGGGAGAAATCAGAGTTTCCCGGTTTAGGTCCGGCCTCGACGAGGCGCTCCATCTCCAACGACGGGGAGGCAAAACCAGCTGCGACCGAGCTGGCTGCTCGGAACGAGGAGCTCGACAAGCTCCGCGCCGAGAAGGAGGCGATGAGGACGGCGCTTGCCGAGGCCTCCCGGCACCATCGGGGACCTTGACAGAGAACCCGTGAATATGGACAATGATCACCAGCTTTTTATCGACGACGTCACCATGGTGCGGGCCGAGCTTGGGCAAGCGCCGAATGAGGCCATCCAGCTCCAGCGCAGCTGGCGGAGGAGGTGGTGCGGACGGAAGGTAAGTCTTTGTCGTTTTTGGGCGTCGCATCTTTGCATTCCAGCTCCAAGGCCGACCCTCGGTGGATGCAGAGCCGAGGAGGAAGTCGTCCGGCAAGCGGGCGGACCTCAGTGCAGTGCAGACGGCCTACTCCTCGGCTGCAGGCGAAGCTCGAGGCCCTCAAGGAGAAGGTCGGAGCCGTTTGCACAGCGGTCGAGGCCGGCGAAGTCTCGGCCGGCAAGCCCACCGGGCCGCCTGGAGGCGTTGCCCCGACGGGGGTGGAAGCTTGGCCCACGCCGCCCTTCGTCCCGCCTTCGGACCGGCGTGTCGCACACCTTGGCGATGACCCTCTCCCACTACGACCTCGACCTCCCCAAAGTTTCCGAGGGGCTCGTTCTCGCCGAGGACGAGGAGGGTCGCGAGAGGGAGGTGTTCGACGAGCCGCCTGGTGAAGGGGCCACGAGCTGCGCTGGTCGGGCACTTCCTGCACGGCGATCCTCCCTAACGCCGCCGAAGGAGCCGACGCCACCGACGCCATGGATGCCGCCACCAGGGGAGGGGGGGGGGTCGGACGCCTGCTGAAGTTCGCATGTTGGGCCGAAGGCGTGCCCATGTAAAAAAAAACTTTGATTAGTTTTTTGTTATTCTGTCTGGTTGACAAGTACCGGGCCCGCCGAGGCCTTATGATTTGTTTTCTCGTTTTCTCATTTTTACTTTTTTCGTGCCTTTGATTCTCGCCTCACTTAGATTAGAGGCCCTCGCGGGACACAGGAGTCCTTAGTCAAAGGTGGTTGCTGCAGGCACCATAGTACTGGGGCGTGGGCGGCCTCGTGGCTTTTCCGGCCTTGACGTTTGGAGCAGCCCTTCCTCAAAGCATGAGGTACCTCGTCCTATGGTAGTGAGTAGGAGTGTCGTAGCGCATGGGCGTAAGCAACTCCGTAGCTCAACCAACCTTAGGTTTCGGAGTAATCCCTCCGTTACCCTTTTTCCGAGCGTTCGAGATTTGTAACACGAAAATGTTCGAAAAACGATCAACAAAAAAGTGCGCTTGCAGAGTGCCTTTCAGGAGGGAGTTCCCCCCCTGTCTAGCCCCCGAGGGAGGCTCGGCTTTGATGGGTCAAAGCCGAGTCTCGCTCAGGCTCTGAGGCGGTGTAAGTGTAGTTGAGGTCCTCAGCCCCCGAGGGCCTCGGACATGTTTCTTATTTGCAGAAAATTGTAAAAGTGTTTTCCATTCTTCTTTGAGAACCATGGAGTACAACTATAAGTAAGAACTTGGAAACTTAAGGGTAGAAGCGACGTAGCCGTTGAATGTTCCAAGCGTTGTTGAGGACTTCTCCGTCCTCATTGGCGAGCTTATACGTGCCCGGCTTGAGGACTTCGGCGACGATGAAGGGTCCTTCCCAAGGCGGGCGTGAGCTTGTGGCGCCCCCTGTTGTCTTGGCGGAGACGAGCAATCGTGACGCCTTCCTTGAGGTCTCGGCTCGGACCCGCCCGGCCGTGGTAGCGTCGGAGGGACTGCCGGTATCTTGCCGAGTGTAGGAGGGCAGCCCCCCGGCCTCGTCAAGCATATCCAAATGAAGTTCTCCCGAGCCAACCGGTTGCGCCACTCCTCATAGGACTTGAGCCTCGGAGAGCCAAATTCCAAGTCAATTGGGAAGGACGGCCTCGGAGCCGTATACCGGGGGAAGAAAGGCGTGAACCCCGTGGCTCGGCTCGTTGTCATCCCGAGGCTCCAGAGGACCGAGGGGAGCTCCTCGAGCCACCTTTTGCCGAACTTGTCGAGCTTGTTGAAGATCCGAGGCTTGAGTCCTTGCGGTATCATCCCGTTGGCCCGTTCCACCCGCCCGCTCGTGCTGCGGGTGCGCGACCGGGACCGCACAATGCGTATCGGGTGCTTGTCGCAGAAGTTTCTAAACTTCGCCCCGTGAACTGGGTGCCGTGGTCGATGATGATAGAGTTCGGGACTCCAAAGCGGTGGATGATGTCGGTGAAGAAGAGCACCGCCCCGCTCGGATCGAATGTTGGTGACGGGCGCCTCGATCCACTTGGAGAAATTGTCGATGGCAACAAGCAAATGGGTGAAGCCCCCGGGCGCCTTCTTGAGAGGTCCTACCAAGTTCAAACCCCACACGGCGAAGGGCCATGTGATCGGGATGGTGCGAGTGCCCGAACCGTAGGGTGTGCTCGACGAGCGTAGTACTGGCACCACCTGGGTGCGCACTACCACCGGTGGCGTCGGCGACCGCGGTTGGCCGATAGAATCCCTGCCGGAAAAGCCGACGAGGGAGGCAGGGGCGGCGTGGTGGCCACACACCCCGCGTGGATTTTGCGAACGGGGCAAGGCCATCCTCGACCGTGACGCATCGCTGCAGGACCCCCGAGGGGCTTCGCTTGTAGAGGTCGTCCTCGATGACGACGAAGGACTTTGCTCTTCTCGCGATGCGTCTGGCCTGATTGAAGTCCTCGGGGAGGGTTCCCCGAACGATCCAATCGAGGTATGGCTTTCTCCAGTCCGGCTTGGGGTCGGCTTCCGGATCCTCCCCGTCGATCTCCATGACCCTGGGGTTTGACGCCGAGGACGCCTCGGAGTCCGAGGGGGCCTCGGTTGCAGAGCGGACCTTGGACATCTCCCCGGCCCCGAGGGGGGTCAGAGCGATTCTCCGTGGCCTCCTCCTGTTTGCTGAGTGTGATGGAGGGAGCCGTGAGGTCCTTTGTGAAGACGTCGGGGGGAACCGGGGCTCTTCCAGCGGCGATCTTGGCGAGTTCGTCGGCAGCCTCGTTGTACCTGCGGACGACGTGGTTGAGCTCAAGGCCCTCGAACTTGTCTTCCAGGGCGCGCACCGCCTTGCAGTACGCGTCCATCTTGGGGTCGTGGCAGCTTGAGTCCTTCATGACCTGGTCGATGACAAGCTGCGAGTCCCCTCGGACATCAAGGCGCTTGATGCCGAGTTCGATGGCGATCTTCAACCCGTTGAGTAGGCCCTCGTACTCCGCCATGTTGTTTGTATTTGGGAAGTGGAGGCGGATTACGTGTCGCATGTGCACCCCGAGGGGGAGACCAAGAGGAGGCAGCGCCGGCTCCAGTCTTCATCGGGACCCGTCGAAGTACATCATCCAAAGACTCCACCTGGAGCCGGGCGGCGGTAGCCGAGTATCGGTCCACTCGGCGATGAAGTCAGCCAAGACTTGAGACTTGATAGCCTTCCTTGGCGCGTAGCGAGAGGGTTTCTCCCATGAGCTCAACGGACCACTTGGCGACCCGCCCGGAGACTTCCCGATTTTGGAGGATCACCCCCAACGGGAAGGAGGAGACCACCGTCACGGGGTGAGCGTTGAAGTAGTGCCGGAGCTTGCGCCGGGTCAGAACCACCGCGTAGAGCAGTTTTTTGGATCTGCGGGTAGCGGATCTTGGTCTCGGACAACACCTCGCCGATGAAGTAGGCGGGTCTCGGACCGGGCAGGTGTGGCCCTCCTCCCCGCCTTTCGACGACGATGGCCGCACCGACTACCTGCGTTGTTGCGGCAACGCACGGGAGGAGGGGCTCCCCTTCGGCCGGGCGGGACGAGGATCGGGCGCTGGTGAGGGCGGCTTTGAGCTTATCGAGGGCCTCCCGGGCCTCGGAGGTCCGGAGAAGCGCCGGACTTTCTTAGGAGGCGATAGAGAGGCAGGCCCTTCTCACCGAGCCGTGAGATGAAGCGGCTTAGAGACGCCAGACAGCCCATGACTTCGCTGCACGCCCTTCAGTCCTCGATCGGCCCCATGCTCGTTACCAGATTACCTTCTCCGGGTTGGGCTCGATGCCGCTTTTGAGAGGCGATGAACCCGAGGAGCATGCCTCGGGGACCCCGAAGACGCACTTCTCGGGGTTGAGCTTGACGCTCTTGGCCTTGAGACACCGAAAAGCTACCTCAAGGTCGAGATGAGGTTGTCGGCCTCCTTGGTCTTGACCACGATGTCGTCGCGTAGGGGCTCTACGGTTTCGCCGATGTGGTCTCGAAAACGCCCAAAGCATGCACCGGCCGACACGTGGCCCCTACGTTCCTCGAGCCCGAAGGGCATTGTCACGTAAAAGACATACCGAAAGGGGTGATAAAGGAAGTCGCGAGCTGGTCGGACTCCTTCATCTTGATTTGGTGGTAGCCGGAATAGGCATCAAGGAAGGATAAGAGCTCACACCCCGAAGTGGAGTCGACTATCGATCGATACGTGGTAAGGGAAAAGGGACTTTCGGACACGCTTTATTTAGACTAATATAATCTACACACATCCTCCATTTCCCACTCTTTTTCCTAACCAATGCTGGGGTTAGATAACCACTCGAGGTGGAATACCTCCTTGATGAACCCGGCCGCGAAGCTTGTTCACCTCCTCGCCAATGGCCTGCGCTTCTCCTCGTCAAATCGGCGCAGACTTTGCTTCATCGGCTTGGACCCGACCGGATGTCAAGGGAGTGCTCGGCGACTTCCCTCGGAATGCCCGGCATGTCCGAGGGACTCCACGCAAAGATGTCGACGTTTGCGCGGAGGAAGTCGACGAGCACAACTTCCTATTTCGGGTTGAGGGAGGCGCAGATCTTCACCGCCTTGCCAGATGGAGAGGCGGGGTCCAGCGGGACCTCCTTCACTCCGTCGGACGACTCGAATGCGCCCGGCGTGACGTTTGGTGTCGAGGGCCTCGGAGATCGCCACCGCCTCAGCGTGCTCGACTGCCTCGACGTCGTAGTTGAACGCGTGTTCGTAGGAGAAGCCAACGGTGATGACGCCATTAGGGCCCGGCATCTTGAGAAGAAGGTAGGTGTAGTTGGGGGACGGCCATGAACCAGATGATACGCGGGACGTCCGAGGATTCCGTGATAGGTTCCTCGGAAGTCAACCACGTCGAAGGTGATGACCTCCTTGCGAAAGTTCGACGGCGTCCCAAAGCGGAGGCAGGGAGGTCGATCAGCCCGAGGGGCCAGGCGGCGTCTACCCGGCACTATGCCCCGAAAGGGAGAGCTATCGGGCCGAGAAGCCGTGAGCGCTCTATCCCCAACAAGCCGAGGGTTTCGGAATAGAGGATGTTAAGGGCACTTCCGCCATCCATCGGCACCTTGGTGAGCCGCACGTTGCCGACAATGGGGTCGACCACGGCGGGTACCGCCCCGGCTTCGCACGTAGAGCGGGTGGTCGTCGATGCTGAAGGTGATGGCGTCGGTGGACCACGACAGTACTGCGGAGTGGTGGGGTGCACCGAGAATATCTCTCGACGTTCGCGCTTGATCGGCGCGGTGAGGCCTGCCGGCGATCCCCGATGACCATGAAAACGTCATGGACCTCGGGAACTCCCTCGCCTTTGTTTTCCCCCTCCTTCTTCTTCTTGTCCTCAGGTGGTGGAAGCTTCTGCTATAAGCGACAAGCCAAATCGCACTCCCCCATAGTGTGCTTGACGGGAAACTTATAGAAAGGGCAGGGCTTTTTGAGCATGTCATCGAAGGCCCCAGGCCCCGGGGGGCCTCGGGGGGTCTTGCGGTCAGTCGTGGCCACGATATCGTCCTCGGAGTCCACCTCTTTCTTGCCCTTCTTCCCTTTGTGCTTGTTCTTCTTTTTTTTTCTGGGGCTGCGGGTTGCCTCCCCCCTCGGCATTGTCCTCCTTCCGCTTCCCTTTGCCGCCGACGCCGCGGAAAAATCGCTCCCACCGCCTCCTCGCCGGAGGCGAAGTTCGTCGCCACCTCGAACAGCTCGTTGGCGGTGGTCGGCATCTTCCGCCCAACTCATGGAAGAGCTCCTTGCAGGTCGTGCCGTCAAGGAATGCACAGCGATGATGGCGTGTCGCCACGTTGGGCAGCCCGTGCACTTCTTCGAGAAGCGCCCCGATGAAGTCACGTAGCGTCTTGTCGGGCCTCGGCGGCATTTGCGGAGATCCCACGATTCCCCGGGCGCACGTATGTGCCCCGAAATTTCCCACAAAAACCCCCGACTAGCTCGGACCAGTCGCGGATTGTGCGGGCGGGAAGATGCTCCAGCCAAGCGGCGTGCCGAATCACCCAAGTGCAGCGGAAGGTTGCGGATGATAAGCCGGTCATCGTCCCGCCGCCAAGCCGGGCATGCCGGCGGTAGTCGTTGAGCCAAACCTCGGGGTTCGTTTCTCCCAGTATTTGGCAAGATTGGCCCATTTGTCGGAACCGGAAGGGAACCGTGCGCTGCGGATCTCCCCGGCTGAAGGCGCCAAGGCCCCGGAGGATCGGCATCATCACGGTCCTCGCCGCTATCGCGCCTTCCGCCTCTGCGTGGCCGGGCGGTCGCATCCGGCCCGGGCCCGGCTTTCAGGGCGTTGTTGATGACGTTGCATGCGTCACCATCGCCGATGCCGCCGCGGTCATCCCGAAGACGCCGCGGATCGGCCTCCGCGATGGGTCCCGATGGACCGAGGCTTCGCCGCGTCGTGGGCGCTCTTCGCCCCTCCTCATCCTCGGTGTCCGATGCCGGGAGGCCGAAGCTTTCGCCTGCTGGATGCTAGCTGGTCTCGAGATAATCTCGCAGATCATCTCGAATCCGTCGCCCCTCCGGGGTGGATGGTTCCGGCATCGGCCGGACGAGGAGGGCAGCCGCCGCGACGTTATGACTTGCACGTGGGAAGATGGGGGACGCTCTCCACCTCGTCGTTGATGATCCTTCGTTGGCGCCACGCGCATCTGCCGACGAGCAAGCGGGGCTAGGATTGCGTGCCGCACGGTGGGCATGCTCGCACGCTTCTATCTCCCTGTCGTAACAGGCGACGGCCGCGCTCGAGCCTGTCCCCCAATCTCCCGAATCCGCTCGAGGCGGGGACGCCGTGGCCTCCGAGGGGTAGCCGGTAGTTCGCCGGTCCCCGGAGGGGCCCGCATGCGCCGGAGTTTGTGGCCCCCGGCCCGAGGCCGGATGTGCTAGGGTCCTCGGGGTTGCGCCCGCCGGAGTTGCTCCTACGGCGGGCCCGGGATCACGGCCCCGGTCGCCGCCCGTCGTTGCCGTTGCCGCCCACGCCGAAGTTCACCGATCTCCACGTGAAAGCATTCACGAAGTTGGATCGCACATGTCGCCGGGGGGAGTCGAGCGGGGGTAGCCGAAAGCGAAGGCATGCTCGGAAGGAACCCCCGGGCTCCGTGTCCTCGAGGTAGCGCCGGATCGGGTGGATGTAGCGCTCGCCAGTGGCACCGCTGCTCCTCCCTGCCTAACTAGGTACTCCTCGTAGGCGTGGATGGATCCGTCGGGGATGTCCGTGTCGAGGTGCTCCGTGGAGCGCCGCTAACGGCGTGGACGCCTTCTCCGGGTTCCCATGACGGTGGAGGCGTGACGCTGCGCACGTGGCGGCAGCGTTGACCAAAGCCAAATGGTGGCGTGGTGGCGGCGGCGGTGGGGCGTCGCCCAGCCACAACACCCGCAAGGTCCTCCTCCGTATCGCCGGGGCGCCGTGGTGCGTCCGTCGCGCTCGGGCGGAACGTGCCACGGCGCCTCCGCGACGGGCTGGCAGTGGGTCCACCGAGCCTGGTCAGAGGTCCCCGGACTCCGGCCGGGAGAAGTTCCATGTCGCATGGACTCCGGTTGACACGAACTCGAGCTCACCAAACCGGATCAGGGTCCCCGGCTCGGCGGCTGGAGTGGAGTGGAGTTAGGGCTGGGAATCCGCCCCCGAAATGTCGTTTGCCGGGCCATTCCGCAGTTTTGGCGAGAAGGAAAGCGAAAAGCACGCACAAGTCCCTACCTGGCGCGCCAACTGTCGGTGCTAAAACTAGTGGTCCTAGTACCAACGAGTGAATTTACGTGCGTGCTCCCAACCCTGGATGGTGTGCAAGAAGGACACAAGAAAGATTTGTATTATCCTGCACCAAGGTGCCTGTAGGTAGGGTGTACAAGCTGGTGGAGAGAGGGAACTGTCCCAAGTCTCGTGTGAGATGAGTGTGTGTGTGTGTTTGCCAAGGAGATTGCTTGACTTGCTTGGTCGGATTCACCTGTCTCCGGAAGGACCCCCGTCCCCCCTTTTATAGCCGGAAGGGGAGGGACGGGCTTTACAGTACAGTGTTTGAATAGGAAAAGACGGTGGTGGGCGCCGCCTCATCCTGCCGAGGCCTTGGGGCTCCCTCTCTCCTTGTGCCGAGGCCCTGGGTGAGGCCGGCGGTTCTGTCTTGCACGGCGCCGCACTGTCGATGGCGGGCGCCGTCCTGTGGAGTCGGCTCCTCGTTCTTGGCGAAGGAGGGGACGTTTGCCTCTGCAGGGGTCGGCGTGGGCGTCATGATGAGCGTGCCTGTGCACCGTGGGCTCTTGTAGCTTTGACTCACTCCCGGTCCGGGCCCCGAGGGCCGTGGCATCGTTGTCGTATACGGGCGTGGCCGACGAGAGATACAGCGTATGGGGCCATCTCCGTCTGCCCCCGGCTCTAGAAGCCTGGGTGCACGGTGGCGGGGGCACCGGAAGACCCGGCCGCCCAAATGGTGGTGGCGCCGCGTTCCTCGCCCGGATGCGGCGTGTTCCGTATTTGGACTCCCGTGATGGGACCTGTTCACGGGGGTTAGTCATCATGACGCCCTACAGTGGGCGTGCATGGCCGCTACTATAAGGATTGCGTAATCGTGAGCGCCGGGCGCAGAGGTGCAGAGTGGTGACGGGCCGGCTCCCATCCCGCCAGGGGCTAGCGTCCAGCCTGTCCATCCGTGGGAAGGCGGGCGGTAGATATACGTCAAGTCGGTGGTCGGTCTTTGACCGGGTGATGCGGCGCGTGCCGCCCGAGGCCTTAGCGCGGGGGCTCGGTCGGGACGGAAGGCGGGAACTCGGCCCGAGGCCTCTGCGCAGGAGGCTTCGGGCGAGGCGGAGTGTTAGTGCCCGTCCGAGACCTCAGTAGGGAGGGCTCGGTCGGGACGGAAGCGGGACGCCGCCCGAGGCCTCCGCCGAGAGGCTCGAGGCTGAGTCGGAAAGCGGACGCCCGTTCGAGGCTTCTACGGGGAGGCTCGGGCGAGACGGAAAAACAGGAACTCGTCCGAGGCCTTGGCAAAGGAGGCTTGACGGGGGCGGAAAGTTAGCGTTTGCTTGAAGTCCCAAAGAATGTGGGCTCGGGGTGTTAGTGTGCAAGGCGCCCGGGCCTTGGCAGCCGTATTTTGTTACTTGTGTGGCCTAGTTTTGCGTTTCTTGGGCCTAATTGTTAGGAGGGCCCTTATTTTGGTCCCCGACAATATTAATTTGGTGTGAGCCAAATTCGGTTGCTGCCAGCAAACCCTAAAAGGCAAGGGTGAAAATGCGTTTGTTAAGACTTAAGATTGTGTCCAAAATAATCTATGCATACTGCTAAAATTTAGAGAGTATGATATGTGAGATCCATGTGTTCCCTGATTTTTTAAAAAAAAACCGTTCAACAGTGACCTTGTTTTGCTTATAAAATCACAATTAATATTGTCGTGCATACTATTTGTAATTTGATTAAAGCTAAGTGTTTATAAGAGATGTTGTCGGCTGGAGTTGGTTAACAAGAAATTCGCTTCAGCTCACAATGTTGTTGTTGCTAGCATCTCTAACAACTTTTCAAATAAGATTACTATTCTTATTAATTTGGCAAAAATACAAAAATTCCTCTCCAGCAACTTCTCAAACCAACTTGCTATTTATCCCAAGTTGCTATTCACGGACCTCGCGTGTGTATATCTCCTCCTGAAAGGACTTGCTATCGCATCGGCCGCCGTTGTGACGAGAGAAGTTAGCTGGGATCTTTGTTTCCTAGCGAGGCTCTTTGTTTTGTTTAGCGGAGCTCTTTGTTCGCTTAGCGGGTCTCTTCGTTCGTTAGCGGGCTTTTTTGTTTTGGCAAGTGAGTTTTAAGAAGTTGTTGGAGAGAAGTCTTTTTTTATTTGCTAAACAAATTAGCAACTTGCTAAAACTCAAGATTTGGCAAGTCGGTTTTAAGGAGTTGTTGAAGATGCTCAGCGATGTCCTAAGAGGGATTGTAGCCGTAACAGCTGCAGCAACAACGTACTCTAGCTTTACCAAACAAACTTTTCGAATTGTGCAGCCAGCCAAGTTAAAGTCTAGCCAACAAAGCTCTACACCCTACCCCATTTCAAATTGTAAGTTATTTTGCTATGTTAATTAGGTTCTAAATTGTTTGGATATATAGCGAAACTTTATTGAATTAAAAAAGCCAAAACAACTTACAATTTTAAATGGAGGAAGTATTGTCTTTGTTCTTTTGTTTAGTAGCTGGCCGGCTTGCATATCGATTTGTGGCCTCCAACTAAATCAGGACAAAATTCCCCTAGCATGCCAACAAGGATTAGAAAGTAAACATGCCATAGAGCTACTATGAATGTAAACATGCCATTGCAAGTGATACGTCATTGTCTCTATTATGTAGGTTATGTAAAATTACTGCCCTTAAGTTTTTTATTTAATGCAACGTACGCAGGGTCAGTCATGTGTCTGCTGTTACATTGGTGTAAATTAACTCGCAGGATCGACCGGAGTAGAGGATGCCGGGCCCCGCAAATGCTGCTGCTCTTGTGGAGTTCGGTAGCGCAACAGTGAGTAAAGCCTCCGTTTCAAATAATTCCAAATTATACAGACTCCATTTCAAATTATTCCTATATCTGAAAAAAATTGAACATATTATAATTTGAAACCAAGAGAATAAATAATAATTAACATATTTTTTACATGCTTCTAGTCCTATGTGTATTTCATAACTTGACTATCGTACCAATAGTATTATACGTACTCCTGTTCTAGAATAGTTGAGTCAGACAAAATTTGTCTAATTTGACCGAATTTATAAAAATATAATATCAATATTTATGTTTTAAAATGAGTTTATTATAAAATATATTTCATAGTTAACCTAATGATACTTATTTGATACACGGTAGAAAAAATACCTTTTAATATAGATACTGATTTGATTAAAATAACGATTCATTAGAACAGTTAGCTTTTTTCTTTATGCGGTTGTATAGGTACTGACTGTGCGCTATGCCTTTTTTTTTGTGTGTGTAATAATTTAATTGAGGACGAGAAGTCAATGAAGATCCACTTATATTGATGTGTATATATACTGTGAACTCATGGAGGTCAGACCTCAAACTAATTAACACTAGCTAGTGGATTAATTTCCTTCATCTCAGGAGGACAGCATGTTGGATGAAGTGGCGCTGCTGCGCTGGCTGGGCCTACCCTTGAGCAGGCCCCACCAGCTGGTCCGTCAGGGTGATGCTCTCCTTGTCGCCATCACCTCCGTCGAGGGGCTGGACGCCGCGCTCGCCACGGTGTCTCCCCTCGAGCTCAAGGTCAAGGGAGGAGTGCTCTGTGGCTACGTGTTGCCGACGGCATCCACCAAAGATTGCCTGCTGCTCAAGGCCGCAGCGGAGGCGGGCATGTACAGTAGCGCCGGCGGCACCACCACCACGCGCTTCAGCCTTGCCGACCACGGCGTCGTGGACGCCAAGATCAGTGCTCGCGCAGACGTGGACCAGGCGCGGGCTCAGCTCGGCGACGTCGTCTCCAGCCTCAGCCGCGGGGTCCAGGAGCTTACGGCACACCTCCATGCACCGGCGGGGAGTGTTCCACTTCCACCAGTTCCAGCTCAATGGGCGTTCATGGTGGAGTGCAGCAGGCGCGAGGTCCACCAACACGTGCAGTCCACCATTGCTCATATCAAGGCCCTCTGCGAACGTCTTGACTTTGCGTGATCCATATATATCCATAAGAAAAAAGAATATCAATTTCCTTTTCATACATAATACTATAGCAAGCAAATTTGCCCATGCGTTAGTTGTAACAGAAGAAGAAAAAACTATCGAATGCTAGTGGAAAATAACGACAGGTACACATCTGTTTATGATCCATTTATTAAAAATTTTAAACATATAATTTATTTTACGATGACATCCATAATATAAGGTGTAAGGGATCTAATCTCTGCGAGGAATTGACGAAGGAGAATTGAAATTCGCATGACAGATTAACTACGATCCCGGTTAGGATAACAACCAATTCGTGAAGAATGGCGGTGTTGACGAAGAAGATGACGTGGACTGCGGCTAGGAACGCGGTGCAGTCAGCGGCGTCGGTGTTGGTGGTGTTGTATGCGGTGGTCATGGCGAGGTCGGTGTAGGCGGCAGTGCCCTAGGGCTAGGAGTGGTGACGTAATAGGGCAGGGTTGGCTGCTGCGCCACGGCAAGCAACCGAGGGCTGCTACGGCAGCTGCGGCTGCTGCTGCTCGAGCATAGTGAGGAGATGGGTGGCGGCGAGTGCAGAGGAGAGGAGAGGCAGTTCTCAAAGACTCTAGAAGACACCACGTCGAAGCGGAACTTGAGCGGGTCTGAGAGGGACCGATCGGCCCCACCTTCACCCCCTCTCGTGGCCCACTTCGACCCACGTGTTCCACCGCCATTGAGAATAAATCTCCACCGTCCCTCGAGGTTAGTTTGATCCAATGGCTCGGGTTCATCCCCTGACCTATAAAAGGAAGGCGGGACCCTCTCTGAAGGAGAGCCCAGAAACCCTAGTTTATTATTTTCTCTCTCAGAGAATTAGAATAGAACTCCAATACTTCAAGTTCTAATTAGGTATTACTAGTAAGGTTCAAGTAAAGTTGAGCTACGCTTAGGATTCTATATTCATCATCCAGAGGCTAGTATAGCTTTTGTTTCCATCTTATTATGACTTTGATCTTAATTATTATTATGTTTTAGTTTATTATGTTTCTAGTTTATTTTAGTGTTTTACTTGAGTGGATTAAGTGGTCGATATTATATAAGCATGATGCTTATATATGCTTATATACTTGTTTACCTACGGATGCACCTTATAGATTGGGTTGTTGGTAGATCATGGGTCAAGATGGCAACGGTATTTTTGAAACCCGAGTACCTGACGGATTTTACCCAACAAAGAGGTGGGTATGTATAAATTTTTCTACCCACGGGTGTGTTACCGAAAGAAATCCTTGACAACTCTCATCGCAATTTTAAAAAACAACCTCCGTCCCCGAAAGAAGTGATTCCTAGAAAACGTGCCAGGTCAAACTTTTTTTTAACTTTGACCAACTTTATAGAGAAAAGTAACAACATTTATGATATAAATTGAGCATATTATTAAAAATATATTCTATGGTAAATCTAATGATACTAATTTGATAACATAAATCTTAATTTTTTTTAGAAATTCGGTCAAAATTTAAAAAATTTGACTTAGAACAACTCCAGAAATCACTTCTTTCAGGGACAGATGGAGTAAAAAAATAAGAAACATTAAAACCAAGTGGGACAAATATTTGGGCTAAGCCCAAAGAATGGGCCCCACGCAACCGAACAATCCGGAACAATTTTCTAAAATGAAAAACGAAACAAGAAAAGATTGGAAGTACGCATGGAGGAGGTGAACACACGGCCCTTGCTCTCAGGCTCTCAGCCCACATTACAGCGAGTCCTTCGGCCCGCGCCAGTTTCGAACTATGAACCCGTTAAAGGCCCCGCCTGCGCCGCCCTCCACCAACGGCCAAACAAACCCCAACAAGAACACAGTAGTAGAACCAGGCACGAACCCTGGGAAGTCTACCCAGAAATTCCTCCCGAATCGGGGCTGTATCGTGGGGAGGAGTCGTCGCGGGAAGTGGATCGAGGCGGACTGGGCAGGAGGCGAGCAAATCGTGAGTATTTTTTGTGATTCGGAGGATTTGGATGTGGTTGTTTGGTTGTAATTTTTCTGAGCGGTTTGGTGATGGGTTCGTTTTTTGCAGATCTGCAGAAGGGTAAGGATTGCCGTGCGGGGTCCGGAGCTGTGGGGAATCTATCCGTGGTGAGAATCGCGAAACGATTGTGGGATTTGGTTGGTTCTTGGGCTGGGCTGATTCTGTTGGTTCGCCCCCAAATTGCTTTCTTCAGATGTGTCTCGCGGCTTCTTTATGTGTAAATTCCTTGGAGGTAGAGGATTTAGGTGGGATTCTGAGTAGAACCGTCGCGGATTGAAATGATTATCGTGTTTCTTGAGGGAATTTCTTCGTGATATTGATGCTTATACATTGGTCTTCTCTGTGTTGCGCCTTTCTTGCAGGTAGGCATCTTAGAGTCTTAGTGAAAGAGCAGAAGCCAGGCCGGGAACAAACAGAAAGGTGAGAAGATTTTTGGTGCATTAGTTATTCTCGCGTCCTCCTGAATTCTGCTTGTTAGCTTAATCCGAAATTATCTTGCATTGATATAAGAAAAAATTTTCTTCTGTAGATCCAGGAGAAGAGAAACAGGATTCAGGTCACCAAGAATAGGAAAGAGCAGAGACCAGAACAACTGTAAGAAATACTGTGATTTCAGGGTTCATTTGTTTATCTGATTAATAATGCATTCTTTGGTCTCTTGCATCATTGATGTGGTTATATACACTTCTTCCAGAACTACAAGATGCATGAAGTGAGGACTGCCAACAGGCCGGCTCTGGCTGACATCTCTGGTGGTGGGTTCTTTATCAGGAGAGTAGAATCGCCAGGAGCTGTGCTGGTGAAAGGTGCTGTCAAGCGGCTGGCTCGACAGGCCTTGTCACCATCAAGCAACAAGGAGAATGTGCCGCCAGTGGGAGCTGTGTGGGCTGCACCAAAGAGGAGGAGCCCCTTGCCTGACTGGTACCCAAGGACCCCACTCCGGGACATCACATCAATTGTCAAGGTGGTGGACTATTTCCTTGCTGTTTTATGCATTCTTCTCTGATTCAGTGCACACATCACCATTTCTGCTAATGTCTAATTCCATTTTGTTGTATTTGGTTTACGACCTATACTCTATAATATGCTACAGTGTTGAAATGTTTGAGTTGTCAGTCATCGTGTTCAGAATGCCTGGTTATGGAGTAGATAAGGTTATGGTGTAGATTTTGGTAATTGGTATTCAGAATGTGAAGCCTTGTACATTATTATTCTATAATACAATAGGATATGCCAATTATGTTAGCTGCCTTGATGACATAGAATGAGAAATATATAGAGGTGGACTTTATCATTAGTGCAGCAAGTCATAGCAAAAGATTCTTATTCTGTCTTACTCAATTATACAATAGGATATGCCAATTATGTTAGCTGCCTTGATGACATTGATGACATAGCAATAATACTCTTACAAAGCATTACCAACACTCCTTTATTCTGTCTTACTTGCATCTAGCAATATTCAGTTTAGGTGCCTGATAATTTAAATGTGCTTAGATTCACAGAAAGATTCATTAATCAATAAGGCGAGTTAAATCTAAATTTATTGTTCTCCCTTTTACTTAAAATGTTATTCCTTTTCCCCTTGTTGTCATCTTAACCCAATTATATTAGAGTTTGAATATTTAAACTGTCATAATGGATGTTCCTTTGCATCATGACTGAATTACTGTACTTGGTTGGTTGTAGAAACTGATCACTGCAACGAAAAAAAAGTCGCACACTTCAGGCTGTCCTGTTAAGAAGTTATATACAGATCATGTTTAGAAATTCATTGACAACACTCTTTTATTCTGGCATTTTAAAAGTGCTTAAATTCACAGAAAGATTCAGTAGTCAATAAGACCAGTTTTATCTAAATTTGTTATTCAGTTTTATCTAAATTTGTTATTCTCCCTTTTACTAATGTTATCCCTTCCCCTTGTTGTCATATTAACCCAAGTGTATTAGAGTTTGAATATTTAATTGATCATAATATATGTTCGTTTGCATCATCGGTATTACTGAATTACTGTACTTTTTTGGTTGTAAAAATTATGCACTGCAACTAAAAAAGTTGCACACTTCAGGCTGTCCTGCTAAGAAGTTATATACAGGATCATGTTTAGAAATTCATTGATAACTTGCCATCACCCATCAACTTAAATTCAGCTGTTGAGGATCTTTTTTGCACAAGCTGTCTTCTAGGCTGTTCTGAAATTCCATTCATTTAACGTAACCTACTAAAACTGAGATTCATATAAAGATTCATAGTATAGGTTTTGACTTCATCTTCAGTTTTAAGCTTTATATGGCCAATTTATCGAGGATATTTTCAAGAACATCATTTGGTGATTTTTTTTGGTTTTGTCATCTTCTTAACTTATATTACGGAAGAACCTTTATGCTGTTGCTTATATATACACAGTTACAGACTATGCGAGTTATATAGTAGTGTTCAACTGGAATGCTTTTAAAGTATCCTCTGGAGTATGAATGTCAGCTTCCTTTAAGAGACAATATTACTTTCAATATTGACAGTGATTAGATTTCGTTGCAAATTTAGCTTTATGTTTGTGTTCGTTACTTTGTGACTGACCATTGTCCCATAATGTGCTTACTTGTCTATTACTTCTAATTTATTGGTATACTATGAATCTACTGATGTACTAACTGCAACTTGCAGGCAATTGAGAGGAGAAGTCGTCTGCAGAATGCTGCAGCTCAGCAGCAGATCCTGTGGACAGAAGATTCTTCCCAATCTGTGGATCCAATAACTCCAGTACAGGCAGAGCAGGGTGTGCCAACAACTGAGCAAGGTCAAGCTGTTCGCACACCTTTGGAGGATGGCAAGCTGAAGACATCTTGCTCTCCATCTGACTGCTCCTTGCAGGCCACTCCATCCAAACCAATTGATCCAGCTCTCGCAGATCTCATGGAGAAGAAGCTTTCCAGCTCGATAGAGCAGATTGAGAAGATGGTGAGGCGAAACCTGAAGAAAACTCCGAAGGCCGCTCAGCCTTCCAAGAGGACCAACCAGAGGCGCATCCTGATGTCCATGCGATGAGCTGTGAAAGCTCTGCTCTGTCATGGTTTCGTCTTGTCTGCTGCTTTCTTAGCGGCTAGTCCTAACCAATCATTATGTCAGTTTTGCCTGAAGGAGGGTGAGAGTTCCTGGTTCTCTGCTTGAGGACCCAGGAGTATGCGGCTTACTAGCTCTCTGCTTGAGGGTGCATAGTATTATGGTGACTACGATTTCTCTACGTTTATAGCTTGAACTGTGTATAGCCTCTCTACAATTTTAAGCACCATGGATTCCTCTGTATAGTTATGTGTAGAACAGATGCGAGAAGGGTGAAAAAAGGTGCAGTTTTGACAAAGCTTTGAATACTGTTGTTGCTGAGTAGTTCCTCTATACTGTTGTTACTGTTCTCTGGAAATTGATTCAATTGGGGCTGATTCATGGGAGCCAAATGGGTACTGGTTTCAGTTATGAATATTTGTGATTCTGATTGCTTGTATTACTACTATTGTGGAGTAACATAACGCAGTTCATTGCCATAGCTAGCGCTGCTTCTTTCTGAAGCTAGACTGCGTGTGTTCCTTTTTAGAGCCTTTAAAACCCATTTAGTTTCCCTAATATTCCTTGAGCCCATTCCTGTTGTTCACTCTGGTATAGGCAGATTTAGTTGCCCATGGTACGATGCTTATTTTGGCATATACAGAGTGGAATTCTTCAGTGTCTTCGCTGACTGTTGCTTACCTTATCCCCTGTATGTGCTCTTTTTTTTTCCTTTTTTGGATTAAGTGGGTGTTTCATCTACTTAAGTGGGTGTTTCGAAACTGACTGAATCCTGACTGACAGACTAACTGATTGTCTAAAATAACAGTTAACTGAAAATTATTTTATGAGGAAAAGCAGTATTAGATGTATATGTCCCCTAGCCGAAAAAAGATTACACTGCCAATAAACAAGTAAAATACACTGCACATTCAGAGCAGCTGGTTTCATAATGTAAAGAAACGGGTCAAATAAATTGAGTCTGTCTACCCAGCAATCGTTTGTTTTGTAGCAACCGGACAATCGGTTGTTTGCAAGCCAAAAAACAAACGATTTTTGTCCTTCTGCAAATTCAGTTGTTTCCTGGACATGTAACAACCGATTGCTAACTGACAACAAAACACATGAATTCTACTCTGTAAAGGAATCGATTGTTTCCTGCAATTGTAACACAATAATTCCGCCGACCATAACAGCCCACTAAACAAGTCAAGATAAACCAGCCCACTAACAGCCAGAGAAAAGCCCACAAAGTACATTCCCCGCCATATAGACCAAAACAAGCAAATAAGAAAACACTACAGCCCGAAATCTAAAGCCCATACTAGAGCCCAATCCAAAACACTACACAAACACAAGACTTGTAAAGGAAGGAAACAAACCAGATCTCCCCCATCATCAGGGAAGCCTCTGCTCTGCTCTGCCCACGCAGAGTAGGGCAAAACCGGCGGCGATTAATCGTATCAAAGAAAGGACAGAAATAAGGGGAAATTCCATCAAAGAAGAAAGAGATTTGAAGGAGAACTACGATTCAATTCATAAAGTAATTGCATCAATCTACAACTTTCTGCATATTCTACACACCAAACTTCAATGCACCTCCTTGTGGTTTCCTCTAGTTTGCAAATATGATCAGGTCTGAAGAAGTAGAACATAACACAATATCTTTATCAGATGGCTACAACAACATAGATCTAATGAATACACTCTGCCTGTTAACTAATCTTAGGGATCACTAAACAAATACAATTCTTTGCAAACCAGATTCTTTCATTACATGCTCCATAACATAAAAGGAATATACATTCGCACTACTAAAACCGATTGATTATTCTATAATGATACTACAACTTTATACTACTAATCATAATATTTTGCTAACAATATATGCATTTATGGATTGCACATTAACAAACAGTTAATTACACAAATAAAATTCTAAAAATATAGTCTTAACACCCTGCAACAAACATACCTAAGTAATTTCATCTTAACCTATCTACATTGCTGCCTTATACAATCACAAAATGCAAATGAAACATGTATATGTCTAGTAAACATTAGATTACTTTTGATTTAACTTTGCAGGCAACAATTTGATAAAAATCACCTGTTTGGGTAAGTAATCCAACCTACTGAAGTGAACATCCAGAAAACAACAGGAATTACAACCTCATACTAGATTACTCAAACTAAAAACTGCACATTCAAGATGTTGCAACTTTATAATAATTACATATATTAATCTGCAATCATGTGATAATAATATAAGTATTTATGGATTGCACATTAATGAACAATAGATTGCAATAATAAATTTCTGCAAATATGATGTTAATAATATGCAATAAATAGTACTTACCAATTCAACAGTAATCCCAATTTTTTTTATAATAAATATAAGCACAACAAAAACACCAGTTTCAACCCTTCTCCTTTACCAGGGCTTGGGACCTGCTATGATGGATCACCAAAAGGTGACCCAGCATAGGCGGAGTTAAAAACTATGAACATCCATGTCAGAAAACAAACATACAATCATACTCTTACAGAGCAAGAGTAGTAACCTGAAATAATGCATCATTAACCATACTAACAATAATTGTATCTCTCATTGCAGGTTGAAATTATGGACGACAATATTTGGCCAAGCCTAACTGGATCCAGTTCGAACCAGCCAAATACAAACAATTACATCATAGTGAGCATAATCAGAGCCACTATACATATAAAATAAATAACAAAGTTTACTGCTCAAGCTAACAATTATTAATATGCAGGGAGGCTACACAGGGCTCATCCTAGAACAGATTAGAAACTCTCAAGAAGACAATGCCACCTCAACAGGGCTCCCAGAATCGTTCACCCAAATGTTACATGGAAATAACATTAATGAGGTAACTAAATGCATTCTCCTCAGAATATATTAGATTATTTCTGTGCATATATATATTAATTTGTAACATACAAAATAGAATAACATGTTCGGAACCCAAGATCCATTCTATGGAGGAATACAAACAGATTGGTCATTAACAGAGGCTACAATAGGGTATCAGGTACAGCAAAACACATAAACCCATTTCATTACATTTATACAAGCAAGGCAAGCATATTCACTGGCACACAAAAGTAACCTTATATTTCATAAATAAAAAAAATAAACAGGATGGAGAATGGCCAACCATAGCCGATCATGCTTACGATGGTGATGCAACTCCAACATTAACTGATGCTGGGCCACCTGAAACTGAACAATACCAGTGGCAAACAGATGTATTCAATAACATGTTCATTGATGAGGTAACACTGATCCATTCAAACATTTTATTGCATGCTTCATTATAACATATACACAATCTACAACAATACCAGCTACTTACCAAACTAACAAATGATGCTGTCATATTTACAGGAACAAAATAAAACATTAGTAGAGGAAAGACAGTTCAGTAACACAGCAATAGGAGCAGCAAGTTCAGAAATCACATCTACAGTCACAGATGCCAATCAAGATGAAAATAGCAGTCAGGAACTCACAGAGGAAGAGATTGAGCAATTCATTAAAGATGAGCTACTTGCAGCATCAGAAGGCAACAATGCACCTATCGACAGCAAATACACTCCCCAGCTTATGATGGAATTTGAAGACAAACATGCTGCTCATCATTTCTTTGCATTCTATGTATTCCTAGCTGGTTTTAAAGTTGCTATAAGAAATGTTGTAAGAACTACAAGCCGCCAAAGAGAAGGAGAAATAACAAAAGTAACAATTAGATGCACAAGAGAAGGGAAACCAAAAGCAAAAAAGTCCATAGAAGAAGAGGAGGCAGAAGTACAAACAGCCATTGGAAAGAAACCTAAAGCAAGAAGGAAAACTAATGTGCAGGAGAAGACAGACTGCCAATGTGTCGTGGTGGTGAAAGAAGAAAATGGGATATGGAAGATCATAAGACTTGATTTGGAACATAACCATGAACTCAGACCTGGCCAGAGAGACCAAATGTTCTCGAGCCACAAATACATGACAGACATGGAAAAGACCCTTGTCAGAACACTGAACGACAACAATATCCCTACAAGAAAAATGATCTCCATACTGTCATACATTAGAGGCGGCGCAACAGCTATGCCAATAAAGAAGAAAGACATTAGCAACTACAGGACAAAGATAAACAGGAAAGTCAAAGGCTCAGACATGACACAGGTCATGAACTACTTTAGAGACAAGAAAAGAGAAGATCCCACATTCTTTTACAAGTTTGACCTCGATGAGGAAAACAAGGTCAAGAACTTGTTTTGGTCAGACTGTTCCTCTCTCAAATACTATGCAGACTATGGTGATTGTGTGAGTTTCGACACTACATTCATGACAAACAAGTACAACCTACCTTTCGCGCCATTTGTTGAAATTACAGGTCATGGGCAAACTTGTATATTTGGATGTGCTTTCCTTCATGATCGGACTCATCGAGACTTTTCAGTGGGTCTTTAAGACTTTCCTAGAAGCTATGGGAGGCAAACACCTGCAATCAATAATCATAGATCAAGACAAGGCAATGAGATCAGCGATTCAGCAAGTGTTCCCTATGGCTAAACACAGAAACTGCTTGTTCCATATAAAGACAAAGTGTTACAACAAGAATGGCAAGGTATTTGCAAAAAACAAAAGAATGTACGAAGACTTTGAAGACATCGTCAACAACTCATTAACAGAAGAGGAGTTCGAGGAACAATGGCAGAAACTGATAAAAGACAAAAAACTCGAAGCAAACAAGTACTTCTGCAAGATGTGGGAGATGAGGAAGAGGTTCATCCCAGTATACTTCAAGAAAGATTTCTTCCCCTTTATTCAGAGCACAACAAGGAGTGAAACAACAAATTCAAGGTTCAAAGACAATATCGGCCCAACCTATAGTGCTATCAGGTTCCTAAAAGAATATACCCGGATCATGGACAACATAAATACTGCAGAGAAGTTGGAAGACAACTACACCAGCGAAAAAAGACAGAAAGAATACATTTTTGGTTACACAATTGAGAAGCAGGCTGAAGAGCTCTACAATAGGAACATTTGCAGGAAGTTCCAGATTCAGCTCCAAGCAACTTCGAGGCTAAACTACAAAGAAATCGAAGAAGGAAAAGCATATGATGTCTGGTACAAGAGCAACCAAATCCATAAGGTCCACAAGATAAGAAAATACAGAGTAGACACTGACCTGACAGAAGACCAAGAGGAATTCACATGCATATGTGCAAAATTCAGCAAAGATGGTATTCTATGCTCTCATATACTCAAAGTGGTGGTTGAGAAGGAAATCGACAAAATTCTAGAAAAATATTTCATTGACAGGTGGAGAAAAAAGAGCATGAAGGTACATGTTCAAAGGGAAGAACCCCAAACCATAGCAACAAGTTCCCTGTTGAGGTTCAATGTATTGTCTAGGAGATCGACAATATTGAACTCAAAAGCCTCAAAGAGCGAAGAAGCAATGGAATATATATTGGCAGAACTAGACAAACTACAAAGCAACGTGGACAACATCCTAAATGGACATCAAACAGAACAAGCACAACATGACCAGCAAGGACAAGAGGAAGAAGGTCAAAATTCAGCTATTAACGAGGAACAAAATGAAGGAACTCAAAGTACACAAACAGGAAATGCAAACCCAGATCATATCATAAATGATCCTGACTCAATTCAGAGACAAGAAAGGCCACCAAAACCAAAGAGATTCAAGGATCAGATTGAGCAAATTAAAGAAAAGATGTTGGCTCAAGAGAAGAAGAAGAAGCAAGCTGAGGAGAAGAAGAAGCTAGCTGAAGAGAAGAAGAAACTAGCTCAAGAGAGGAAGAAGAAGGCAGCAGAAACAAAAAAGAAAAACAAGAAATCAAGTGACACAGACAGTACAGGTCATTATTCAATAAATGCAGTACATACATATATATTTGATATGAGCAATCACATATTCTAATTGAATCAACAGGCTCCCGGTGAAACCAAAACCAAAAAAAAAAATACAATCACAAAAATATCCAATAGTCAGGAAGATACAAATTATTAATTGCTCAAATAAAACAAAAGTGAGACATAAATCTCCAAGAGACAAATTATGGATAGACATAAACTCACCTCTACTTTCAAAATGAATGATGGCAATAGACAAAATATAAAATTCAAAAGACAATTACCAAAGCAAATGCTACCTTGAGTCCTCATAAAAAATCATCGGCTCCAATCGGACACCATATCCTTTACCAAAGATAGCTATAGCACGGACAAAAAATAAAACATAAGTTTTAACCCTCCTCCTTTACCGGGGGCTTGGGACCTGCTATTATCCCACCAAGGCGGAGTTAAAAACTTGTATCAATCAATAAAAATTATTAAGTGCTCAAATAAAACAAAAAGTGAGACATAAATCTCCAAGAGACAAATTATGGATGGCATAACCAAAATGAAGATTGCATATAAAATTAAAAACAGAGTAAGCAAAACATTACAAGACGCTAATTTCATAATACATTCGAATACTAACCGGGCAAATTTCATATCTTCGACAAACATCGAAAGGCCGGATCTTAGAAATATTATCGACCGGTAAAAATCAGCTTCGGCCGACATCATTTCCATAGAAAGAACATGCCGGAATGACATATTATTACCATCAACACGAAGTGAACGACCAGCCATTAATTCTGCATCTTCAGGTTTCTCTACCAACACATAAACAACTCCAATATTTCTATCCAAAGCAAACTTGTATGTGGGAACAAATTCACGACCACGATTCTGACGAACAACCCTTACAACTAGCCGAACCGGGTCTTCAACATTTAGATCCTTAACAAAGCAAGAACCCTAGAATGCGTAGACCAAAGCAACTAAATTGAAATGCTCAAAAACAAATTTCTGAAGCAACTTGATTGCCTATGTATCGATCAGAACAATTTCCCTGAACAAGTATATTTACAAAATTAAGCATAAAAGACATACACATGATCAACTGAATCAGAAAAGGCACAAAAAAGATCATACCCTGATACGAACATCAAGATCAATATAAGCTTTGGATGAATTCTTTCTCTCAACAACACTGGCAACTTTGTAAAAGATCATACTGTCATCAGCAACACGAGTGGAAAAGGCACAAAAGGTATCACAGATGCTATCCTCATGGACAAGAACATACACAACCCTATTAGCTTGATCATAGTAGAATCTAAAATTCCGAATAGCATGAAGACTAAAACGAAACCTCCAAGCACACGCAGCACTCATCACTGGATCATGATGTATCCATCCAGAAATCCTCTTACAAGCCATCAAACGGGACTGCTCACCAACATGAATATCAAGTGACTCCATGACATATCCAGACACTCTCCTATTGGACCATACATACTTCAACTGATCACGATGAATACCATCATCCGTCATCTGAGAAAAGAGAAAAAATTCAGACAAATCACACGAAATCGAAATAAAAATGAAGGCAAATGACAGAAAAGCATACCTTTCAATAAGTGAGAGAGTAAAATAACTGAACCAGGCAGGATGAGACAAGATTGCAATTACGATAACAAAAGAAACCCCTATATATACAACTGCAACAGAACATGCATAGATTCAGTCTTACTAAATATCAGGTCAGAAAAGAAACAGTCGTATGGGTTGTTACTTAAT
The DNA here is from genome assembly GCA_015844335.1 of Chrysopogon serrulatus. Taxonomy (NCBI): domain Eukaryota; kingdom Viridiplantae; phylum Streptophyta; class Magnoliopsida; order Poales; family Poaceae; genus Chrysopogon; species Chrysopogon serrulatus. The sequence continues at coordinate 76,210 of JADLZL010005779.1, forward strand.
TAGTGGAACACAGTGAATACAGCACAAGTAAATGCAGAATGAAATACTAAAAATAACATAAACATGCAATAAAACAGTCAAACAGCCGTAACAACCAAATATTAAAACAATCATATAAAGAACAACAAACACAGGAAAAAACAAGAACTTGACTTTTTTAAAATTCAAAGCAAAATACGAAAAAGAAAAAATAAGCAAAAAACAAGAAAAACACAAGTTCCAACCCTACTCCTTTACCAGGGCTTGGGACCTGCTATGATGGAACACCACAAGGTGACCCAGCATAGGCGGAGTTAAAAACTGTGAAGATCCTTAAAACATAATACAAAAATATACTTACAGACAGATCAAGAATGACAAGGACAATAAATACAACTTTTTCCCAGCAAACAATATACAACTATATGACCAAAAAATAGAACAATGCACAATAAAAATAAATAAACAATCTACAAATTTTTAATTTTTTCCATGCAATGACAGGAAACAATTTATAGAACAATATAACCAACAAAGATACAACTATATGACCAAAGAAACAACAATGCACAATAATACAATTTTTTCTATGGAAATACAGAAAACAATTTATAACCAACTCTGAAACATATACAATTATATATCACACTATCATAAAAATAAATAAACAATCTACAAATTTATAATTTTTTTTCTATGCAAAGACAGGAAACAATTTAAAAGCAATTTGAAACATATAGAACAATATAACCAACTCTCACAAAAAAATAATCATTAAACAATCAACAAAGATACAATTTTTTTTCTATGGAAAGACAGGAAACAATAATTATCCAACTCTAAAATTCATAAGTACTTAACCAAGAATAAGGAACAACAAAAAATTATTTAACCAACTCTGTAACAATAATATTCAAACAACTGTCTTGCACAATCACAAAACCATATATGGAAGTCTAACAAAATTTAAAACAATAACTAACAAAGGATAACTGTTCATATGATCCAAAAAAGGAAAACAACAAATCGGGATGTCTCTTGCAAGCTCTCATAGACCGAAAAAAAAAAAAAGGATCATATTCAATAAATAAAATCCAACTAAACTGATGACATCAAAAAAAAAAATATTGCAAGTACCATTACCTCTCTCACTCTAGATGGGTCAACATGTTCACGATTGCACCGATTGAAAACCATATCATTGACCAGCTTGATGCGGAACTGCGGAATATCGGCTTCACTATACTTCTCCATCATGTTGATACTAACTTCAAAATACTCTAGGTTCTTTATAGCATATATACCACTATCTTCAATGATCTTTGGAAAATATGATCGCAAACCAAACAATATGAAACAATAATATAAGCGTAAAAAAATATTTGATATTAATCAAATAGCACCGCATTTCACCTACTTCTCGGTTCTTTGTGGAACAGATCCAAAGAAAACATGATATCCACGGAAGCCAAAGTCAATCCTAACAACTTTCATTCCACACAAGTAATCAAATTTTTAGCTACAAAACCATAACCAACATAACAAATTGAATTATCAAAATTAACCACGACATGCAAGAAAAAAAAAGTCGACTACAAACAAATGAAACAATTCACACTTACAAATTCATCTTTAACAGTTTTTAAGGAATGACATATTTGTCCCACAAATAGTTTGGCATGGATCTAAGATTAAACAAAATCTCGACCAAAGTACACAACAACCACATACCAACGAGCATGGAGCAGAATGGAAAAATATAGGCGCCAAAAAAATTTTACAAAAACGATGTCAATGAAGAGCTTATGTGTAGCATCAAAACAAAATACATAGAGTTACTTACATATTGGCTTTGTGATAAAGACCTAGCACGATGAGCACCTTTAAAGCATCTCACAGCAGTCTCAAATAATGATTCCTCATCTTTATCTTCACGGCCATGATTGCCAATTAGATAGTCCTACAAATTATCTAAGTAACCAAAACTATTATCACCTAATTCAAAAAATATAGTTAACAATAAAGACCACAACAAAATAATACTTACACCAACTCTAGAAAAGAAGAAGTGCTTTCAAGATACACTTGGATGACTCCTAAGGAACATTAGCCTACGCATTGCGTTAATTACAAAATAATGCACCTTTCCACGAGGGGCTCAAAGAGGACACAAGTGGGCTTAATTTGGACAACCACAAGGCCATAATCAATCATTCTAAGTGCAGTACACAACAAAAGGGCGTAATTTTTATTACATAACATGCAATAACAAAATAACAAAATAGGTTAACAAATGATACAAACTACCAAACCTTTCATACTTACCTCAAGTTTTTCTTCGTTTCCGCCATCTTCAAAACAGACTTCATACACAAGTGACTCATGTCCGGAAACTTTGACACTTGACTTAGCCACCATGTAGGGACTCATCTTAAATTTGCTATTTGAACAAGACGCCTGGGGACGATGAACATCAAGTTTTGCACTGGATGACTTCAAAACACATCCACTAGACATTGATTCATCACTCAGAATGAATCCAATGCTCCCCATAGACCTTGATGACTTTCCAACAACTGAATTGTAATTAAGAGCCGAAGTAGCTGGGCCAGTAGGAGTAGGTGTCTGCATAACCAAAAAAAAATCAAAATGTTCAAAAAATTGCAAAATACTTCGAGATATCAAGCTAATTGAATTTGAAACTACAACTACCAAACACGCCACATTTCAAATAAATAACAAGTCTCAAACAAATAAATAATACATAACTTTCACTTGTTCCAAATTTACAAATACACCACTCTACCCCCCTTCAACTACCACGCCACAACCAAAATAAAGCCAAATAAAGGCACAGTCTTCTAAATTATAATATAGCTATTTACGCCTATTTACAATTTGAATAGGCGCTACATCAGGACTTATTGTAGCAAGAGGAACGTAATCAGGTGTCTCGTCGTCGCTGTCAGAATAATCAGTAAAAGGTAAAGACTCCATTTGAATATAGTCCTAAAACATGCACAAACAAAACTTATATATTAGTTCAAAAATATTGAATATAGCAAAACAAAACTAACAATCAAATCTCTTCTAATACACATGCTTACAGTTTCAACGAGGGTCATGTCTTTCACGCCTATATTTCAGACGGGTTCTCATTCCTCGCATTATATCACCTGTGACCGCAACCGCCACTGGGGTAGAAAGTTTGTGCATTTGCAACAAATACAAATTTTCAAAACTTATCAACATCAAACATAATTTCCAAGTAACTACAAGAACAACAATCAAGCTCACAATACACATACCATAGACATAGCTCTATCTCTTTGGATGAGATGTTCCGAACATGTACCAACGGGGGACGCCTCAAATTAGGATCTCTAACATAGTTTCCATTATCATCCGGATCTTCAAATAATCTGAATGAAGGAACACTAGGACTATTGAAGACAGGATGATTTTTTTCTTTAGGGAGGGTTCCTTCACAGGTGCCTTACACGCACAATAAAAATTTAAATCTAAAATCAAATTACAATAACACTTCACACTAATTACAGAACCAAAACATTGCAATTCATTCAAACATACATTGCAGTCTCAAAAAAAAAAAAATTTACTAACCATAATCATTAACATTAGGGGCGCCTTTTCGGGGAACCAAGGGCTCGGCACCAACTCCTACAAAGCAGACTTGTTCCTTCACGGGTGTCTTACACGCAACATAAAATTTTAAATGAACTACCAAATTATACTATTATATTACACTAATTACAGAACCATTAATTTGCATTTCCCTCGACCAAACATTGCAATCACACACAAAAAAAAACTTTCTTTACACAATAACCATAATTTCGAAATTTTCCTGCTGCACCTTTAAAACATACAATCATGAAACATATGACTCAAATTCATATATCATAATCTTAGCTGGCATCTATTTTTTTCACCAAAAACAATAAACAAAAATATTTATAACCTGAAGACATCCCAACAATATCAACCAACGGGTCAGCACCAACTCCAACATCAACTTGTTCGACTTCTAATCAACATAAAACAAAGAAACCAAAATTATCTCAAGACAGTATTAAATTCAATTCATTGGTACCTATTATTATCTACAAAAAAAACCCACACTCACATCTACATTAACAGTCTCGCATTTATTTGCAGCATCAGAAGCATCAACAGCAGCATCATCACCAACAACACAAGGGTTATCAGCCGAACCTCCAGTTACATCATTACCATCACCCTGACAACACAGTGGGGACCTCCCAACAGTTCTAGAAAGTCCACGTCGAGTCCTTGAGGCCACACTTTCAGGACTTGAAGTTGGGTATGTTTTCCTTCTTCTCTTCCTAACCAATGTACCTGCTATTGCACATATAAATATACAGAAAAAGGTATAAAGAGTAAAACATAAGGAAACAAATATAATTACAAGAATCTACCTTGGCCACCTGAGTCATCTGAACGGACATCAATGATTACTGGTGAAGATTTTTTTCCTGTCCTCTTCCTTTTGCTTCCACTTGATAAACAAATAACATAAGAGTGCATAAAATCTATATGAACAAAGACTTTAAATATGCTGCGTACACAGACCAAAAAATTTATAGAATCTACTTCACATACCAGCACCAGCTGACTCCTTTGAAGCAACAACCTCAACTGACGGTGACGATACATTTGGAGCTTTCACTTCTGCCTTCCGCACACTTGATTCTGCACAACACAAACATGCAAACACATTACTAATCCTACAAAAAATAGGAGCCAACATTTCATTGGACAGCAGCACATAACAAAATAGATCTAACAGTGCTTGTACCATGGGAATGTGACTTGCTAGAAAAAATAAGCTCCGTATCAGAACCACCAGAAAGCACAGTATCAGCAACATCATACACGCCATCTGAATCCACCAACTCCGTTCCAGAACCTGCTTCTACATGACCAGTGCTCGGACAATTCTTATTGCTTTCATCATGTTCTGCTACATCATCTTTAGTAGAAGGAGCAGGATCTTTCGCAGATGTATTAGTTGGAACAGCATCCACACCAGCAGATCTTATCTCATCATCACCAACAAAATCATCTACTGGAGCAGGCATTGCCACATTGGGCTCAGCATCACCAACATTACCAGATTCTGGATGAGGCAAACTAGCAGCAGAACCCTCAGCATCAGGAGCTTCATTCATAGCATCAGGAGCATGGACAGATTGCATATACTTGAACATTTTACAAACAAGCAAAACCAGGCGACTATACCCAAGCCTTTTGTGGTGGTCTTGAAATAGCCTGCACAAGTCCTCTACATTCTATAATGTCAAGTTAATCAGCAAAAATAATCTGAGTTAAGTAAGAAATCGTAATATAAAAATATGGTTTTTTTAAATAAAAAGACCCCACATACCTCTTTTGACACAAAAGAACAACGTTTAGCCAAAATTCTCCTGAACTCAGAACAAGAATCTTCAGGTAGGTACTCTCCTGCATAGCACGTGTCCTCAATCGATTTCAACTACACAAAAATGTACTAAGTCAACAGTGATCTAAACATGACACACAATCAATAAGAAAATAAAATTACAACTACAATACTCACTGGCCTCTTTCCATAAATATCACCACAGACACGATCATATGATGCATATTTCTTTATCATTGAGCCCTTCCAAACACAGATCCTTGGAAGAGTTGCAGGAAGCTCATTACATTTTCCTATATTCAGAAAATCAAGATAATACCCCTGTATAAACAATTCAAAATATATCAGTATAAAAAATAACAAAGTAAATCCAATTTAACAAAGCAATCAAGGCCCACCAAAAACACATACTTACAGCTAGAAAGTAAATACAGCCACCAATAGTGCCCCTCCCATTCTTTCTGTAATTTGAAATGGAGCTGAAGATCCAATCGAACACAAACTTTGACCAATCCCAATCTCCAACTCTAGACAAATCAGTTAATGCAACAAGATACCGTGGACTCGGATAAGTGCTAGAATTTGCACACATAAACGTAGACAAGGCTACCACCATGAAGTAACGGAAAACATCATCATCACACAACGTGTCTCCTACCAGCTTCTCACCAAATGTCTTGATCGAAGGGAGAGAAGACTCTTTGATAGCTTTAAGGAAATTACTCTTTGCAGAATCACTATAATGATCCTTCAAATCATCACCACCAAATGGAAGACCTAAGAACAGATGAACCGCCAATGAAGAAAATGGGATCACTTTACCACCAACAACTATATCCCTGCAGTTCAGATCCACCTGATCCGCTATCCACTGAATAAAACCTCTAGGTGCTGAACAACCATCATATTCCAACAAAATTCTAAAGCCACGGTCCTCAATAATCTTCCTCTTACGCTCATCAAGATTTCCTATTATCTGCTTACCAAAATACTTGCTATTGAACCGACTCCTAGGCCTCTCAGATGTACTTGCACCAGCAGATAATTTTCCTTTACCATTGCCCCTGGCAGTCTGCTAAACAATAAAACAAGCAAAGAGAGTTACTTACTAAATTTAATTAAAAAAAACCAAACCATACAGACGGTACCTTGCCGAGCGAGTCTTAGCACCGCATGTCTTGACGTTCCCTCCTTATTGACTATCTTAGCAAACTACAAAACAAAATCATAGTATATACATAAATACTGGGCAACTAATAAGCAAAATAACAATCAAGAATAATACAGACATCATACACATTATAAAGTTATATAACTTACACCAGCAAAAGCTTGTTGAAGGTGCTTGAAAGTTTTAACAAGCTCCCCAGTGTTAACATCATCACCATCCAAAGCATGTTCATCCTACAACACACCAAAACCATTTAACATGTCAATCTTATAATGATTAACACATTATACAACTATAAAAAGGTTGTAGTACTCATTACCTCACCACTATCAACAACAGGCGACCTGACATCATCTCCAGAATTGATATTCATGTCATCATCACTTTCCACATATAAAGACTCATCATCAGAACTCGAATCAGACATGACTGAAAATAGGAAAAGAAAATAACAAATAAAACTTTTGCATGTAGGAAAACCAGAAAAATTCAGAGACCCAATTCAAACCTTCAGCAGCACTCCGCAACCGAGGCATTGCAGCGAATATCACCTCACACAACTGCCAACAAATCAGGGACCACAACAACAAATTCTGAAAGATTACCAGGTATGATACAACCAACTATGATTTCAAACATAAATAGAAAACAACCCACCGGCTATGATACACCATGCACACTGACCAAAGAATAACCCAAATATCCACTAAACAAAAACAATAGCAACTCATAAACAATGATATGCCAAATAGAAGTTTAATATACCATATATGACAATGAGGTTTATAATACCACCAGTTACTATAGCATCTAGCAAGTTACACCAGCACATATATTCAAACTTAATATAGTTTAAACATCCTAATTACAAACTAAACAACTACTCCCTCTCCTCAGCAACTTCAGCCTCCCTCTCCTCGCATCTTTGGCAGCGGGGAGGCGTCCACCTAAACAAACAGGGGCATGAAGCACTCTGCATCAACCATGTGTAGATGCAGTGCCTGTGAAAGGAATGCCGACAAGGCATGGCCCTAGTCCTCTCCTCCATATATTCTATGGTAACGTCAGGATCATTAACCCATGGCTCCTCAAGCGTCATCAAACAAATAGAGCAAACATCATCCCACTTAATTCCAGGACAGTAAACATCTTTCTTACACCCTTCACCCTCCTTAGGCTTGCTAGTTGCCGTATCCTCTTCTTCACTAAACATAGGGGCAACTTCAGGCACAGGCTCAGAAAAAGAACGATAGCGCTGAATCCACAGACGGCTATCCATGTACGGACCCCTCCCCGTGAGCAGATACGATCCATCTCTACTCGCGGATTACATACAAAAGTGAGTACTAATCAAAAAATTATTAATTATAATATTATTTGAACCATAAATATCTAATATAACAACAATAATAAACAGAACCAAATAATACAAAGACAGCTAACTCAACTAACAATACCAAAATGAACTAACAGACTTGCAATATACTTCTTGCAAAAGGAACCCACAAGGCAAAGCGCATTGTGAGTTCGAGAATCATGAGCTACTCAAATATAGCATATAATACTTGCAAAAGGAAAATAAGTTGGGGCATGATACTAGGCCATCCAAGTTTAATTTCTATGAAATTACTTCCATAACAAAGCAATGCACATGATCAGACACTACTATCCAAGCTACACACATTACAAGTTCATAGGCTTTTTCTACAACACAAAATCTACCTAAACAAGTTCAAAACCAACAACACAGGAAATAAACACTAACAATGTGCTTGTTCAGTACCAAGAAATCAATGTATCACCTCTAATATCCTTACATTAGGGACCCTAATATCTCATACAACCAATCAACAAATGACTAGAATCCACCAGTAGTATGCAAAAGCTTCCCTTTGTTAAAGCTGAACTAGTTCCTGTAACCACATCTATCTACAGCAAAATTACAAACACTGCTGATAATTTCCTGCAGTGCCCATAAAAATAGCACATCAGGCAGGACACAAACTAGACAAATATAGGGCCCACCCTAATCACACAAATATAGTCTTATCCAACATAACAATATGCACATTCAGTACCAAGCGATCGAGGTATCTCCTTCACTTCCTTAAACTAGGGACCCTAATATATCATCATAAAACCAATCAGCCAACCACTAATACATCCCTAGTGGAAAGCAAGAGCTTCCTTCCTTATGACTCTACTAGTTACTGTAAACACATCCACCACACAACCAAATCACAATCCAGCAACATTGCTAGATACACAGACTCCTCCAATAATAATAATGCCCAAATCACGAACAGCAAACCCTAAATCCAACAAACCTAACTACAAATACTTATCTACCACAACTCTATGTAGGCAGAATCATCTGAAACCCTAAACGAATACGACAATCAATCCTAATCCAACACACACAACACAAATCTTACACGAATCCAGAGAAACGCAACCAACCTTACCATACTCTACAGATACAGAAGAGTACAACTCACCGATGGCGAAACAAAGAGATCAAGTCCAAGTCGCCGAAGCCGTCACAGGGGAGCGAGAGGATCCAATCGACGCAGCTGCGAAATCAACTGAAGAGGGAGCACAGAATGAGACGCAGGAGGCGAAATCAACAAAACTGAATCATGAGAAACAAACCTAGCCGCCAGAGTGAGGCACAAGACCACCTAGCCGTCACCGTCGCCGTCGCCGTCGCAGGGGATGAAGAAGATCCACTTGCGCCGCCGTCAAATCACCTGAAGAACGAAGGGAAGTTACACAGGGGAGAAGAAAACGAGACGAGTTACTGATGCGAGACAGAGGTCACCGTCGGAGTGAGGTAGAACTTCACCTCGCCGTCGCCGTCGGAGGGGAGGGGGAGAATCGCCGCGTCACCGGCGAAATCGCAAGGAGAGGGAAGGGGAGAGAGAAGGAGAGAGAGGAGGCGAAATGAGGGAGAGGAGCGACTGATGGAATCCCGGCGCGGTTTCCAAAAACTTAAACAGTGCCAAGGTGTGGGCCCACCTGTCAGAGACAACGCGACAAGCCGCGTCGGTGTGGAAACAGACAAGCGCTCGGGATCGTCCATCGCGCGATCAACGGACGAGACGATTCGTTTGCAAACAACACAAAAAACATCCGGTTGCTCTTTAGCATTCCTGAAATAGATCTAATGGTTTTTTATCTACATTAGCAGAGGCGGATAATTTTTTAGAAAACAAAATAGATCTAATGGTTCTAGATGGCTAGCCATTTGATTTGATGGTCGGATGTTTCTGATTAACGTCGGGCCAATCTAACAGTGATATGTACATAGATGACTAACGAACAAAATCAAGTCAAGAGACTTTGCAGGAAGAATTGAGTTCATCACAGAGACATACCAGCGGCAAAGCCGGTTGCGCTAGTCGACATAGCGCCTGGTGGTGTCGTCGCGCTCGGTGCAGTGTAGAGAGAGGTTGTAGTGTTGATCACTGGAGGCATTGTCTTTTGGTTTTAGTAGTGAGAAGTTGTGCCAGCGACACTCCCCAAATATCGTTGGTCTTCACTCGAGCAGGTGAACTCATCGATACGTGCAGCTCCACTGATGGGTTGACACAGGATAGGACGCCGGTCTTGCTATGTCTTCTAGATTCAGTTAGCTTTATATGTGAAACATGTATGCGCCCAAGCTCAAATAGAAAATCGAGTAGTCAATCGAAAGAACAGCGAAACAAAGAAGCTCACCTAGGCTACCCAAATCCATCACACAGGATTGGTCGGAGGGAGAAGCACATGCAATACGTGATTGGGAGGGAAGCCCAACGTAGCACACTACAGGATTGAGATGTCGACTTTTGTAGGTTGATTGAAGCTCCATGGCTATCGTCGGCAGCTGCGCGTCATCAGGGTTCGGACTCAGATATTACCACGTGAGATACGATGGGTGTTATTTATGTTTTTCTTTTCAATTAGCTAGATCCATATTATGGAATATTTTACTAACTATGAACGTTGTTATTTGCAGATATAATATTTTAATAATGTATTATCAAGTGACGTGAATAATATGACTCCTCCAATATTTTATATTAACTAACGGCGAATGTTTGTACTACTTCCGATCAAGATTATCTCCAAACCGTCAATAATATTTTCTCCCCTAAAAAATGATTTTTATTTATAATGGAATAAGTGGGTAATTTTCTAAAAACAAAAAAGATCCAATGGTGATGGATGACTAAAGACATTGATTTGATGGTCGGATGTTTCTGATTAACGTGGGAATTTAGAGTATTTATCTTTTTTTCTAGCGCATCTAGTGAGGATTAACGTGGAGGCTTCGTTGGGACCTCTAATTAGTAATAGTAAGATTAGACAAAGTAAAGTCTATGGTTGCGATTGGCTGCCATCGATTGTAAACCCCAATAACCCTAGAGCTGAAATCTTCTTGTTACCATTCGTTGTCGTTCTTCTCTCGCTCTAGATTCTTGAGCGGCGTGGCATTTCGTGATGGTTGTGTCTGAAAGTGACTAGAGAAGAAAAATGGAGCACACTCCCACATGAGTAGGAGCTAGGGTCAGAAACTCAGGATTACTAGCCAGATGAAGCTGGCTTAGTGCAAAAAATCTGTGATTGCAATGGTAAAGGTAAGCTGAACTTTTTTTATATCCGGTTATTGGTTATGGAGTGGCCTTCTATGCCATAGTTTGGGCTGCAAAAAAGCTCATATTCTAAATGCTTCAAGATCGAGTTTCACATAAAGCTCACAAGCCTACCGAGCCCTATCCTCTAACAAGCTCAAGCTCGAGTAGATAAGATCGGTTGAGCGTGGGTCATTTACAATCCTACCCATAGTGGATATGTCACGCGTCTTTCTTTCTCATGGTTCCAAAAGTTGTGGGAAGGTTGCTGGATGGTTTCGCTTAATAAGTCGCTTCAACTGAAGTTCTAGCGAAACATGATTATCGCCTTTCACTTGGGGACTGATCCATTCTCATGAAAATTTTCTAGGTGCCTTCCATTCCATAACATTAAGAAATGTCTTCATCTTGTTCTTGAGAAATCTGTGAGTGAAACCATCCATCCAAACTATTTCATATGCCACTCTTTGCATTTCTCATCCGACTGAGTCTGTGGTCTAGGACGTTTGAAGGCAAGTGGTGGGATTGGACTTGGAAAACAATGCAATGCAAGCAAACAAAGCAACCAACTCTAGTTCAGGTTGTGTAGTAGTAACTAGTAAGCAGGTGGGGTTGAATTGTAGTATATATAAACGAACATTTCCTGATGACTGTCATGCCTTCCATTCCCATAGCATGTTCGTTGCAGCAGGAAACCTGCAGGCTACATGCTTGCTCCATGTCCTCGCTTTGCATTTTTCATACATCCTCTTCCTATGCCTAAGCGTAAAAGCGAGTGCCTCGCCCGCTAAATCACGTAGATCGCTCTGGCTTGCGTGAATCGCGTCTGAGGCCGGCGCCGGGTGTGTGAGTGGGTCGCGTTGCGATCGCAGATTTGCTGAGGTGGACAGATCCGATCCATTACAACTCTCAGCTGCTTGCTCTTATCCGATTGCTCACTTTGTCGGCCGTCGGCCCTTCTCTTTGGTTTCTTGAGAGGGGATGGTGGTGTGTATGTATTACGAACTCTTGCTTTCAGAAATTATTTTGACATTAATTATTTAATTTGATGTTATAATTGAAATCTTTTTAGGACGAAAAGAGTAGTCATTATTCTCAAGCTGATCTTGATCGTAAAGCACTAGTTTATCTACTACCAGGCGTAAGGATGAAGTGGGCCGAAATCAGATGGTTCTTTTTGTGCTTTGTTGTCAAATGGGTTGGTTAATATTGTATGACACTCGAGTTTAACTCTGAAAAAAGAAGGAAAAATGGTAATTCATCATCAAAGCCATGTGATCTTTGATTCATCAACCACATCATAATAATTACAAAAACTCACATAGAGTGATTTTTAAAGAAGCAAGAGTAATATTCACACCCAGTCCTCAAACTAAGCTTCAATTTCATCCTGGTCTCCCAACTTCTAAAATGCCTATTTTTAGTCTTTGAAGGTCCCAAACTTCTAAAATACCTACTTTTAGTTCTTGAACTTAGTTTTGGGTTGCATCAATCCAGATTCAAAGATGGTTCAACTTGATCCCTGTAAACCTCACAACATGCAGGGACACAACGGCGGCGATCGTCAGGACGCGGGCCACCGGCGCATAGTGGCCCGCTTTATTTCCTCTAGAAGATAAACGCAACGCTCGCGTGGAGGAGGCAAGAGTTCTATTACAAGCGCAGCGTAAAAGCAATGTCGAAGATGAGTCTTCGATGCCTTCCATTTTGATGACATTTCGCTATGTCCCATTGTCATTCGGCTAGCCCCTGTTGTGTTACCCATCGATGCTAGTTGTAAAAAGCACCGTTTGCACTTCTATCTAGCTAGGCAACTTGTTTTTCACCCGTCGACTACCCATTACTCGAATTGTTGGCGGAGCGAGCAGCTACCGAGAAACGCAGGAAATTTGGGGAAGCGGCGAAGGATCCCTTCGGGGGAGGTCTCGACCTCCGTCCGAGTCGGGTCCCACAAAAAGCCCCTCTCCCCCCTCAACGGGTTCGGACAATATCTCTCAAAAACCGTGCTTGAATAATAAATGTTCTCATTAAATTCTCAACAACCTTCCAACAGTCTTTGAGTCCCCCCTTTTATAGGTGGCTCCCGGACAACTATTTACGAGCTATTACACATTTACCCCTCAAACCCTAGGGGTAGTTTTGACCTAGATCTAACCGCTACTTTTTTTCTCTGCAGGGGGTAGCACGGGCATTTTCCTTCACCCTGTTGTGGGTCGGGCCGCATCTACACCGCCACCCTGGCCTCCTTGGTGGGCCTTAGCCCGGTCGGAGGTTCGGACCTCCGGCCGTGTCCGGTCCTCGGGGGTCTTGGGGCGCCTTCCTCCGACGGCCTTAGCCTTAGGCTGCTCCTCCGCCGGGGAGGTCCGAACCTTCGACCACACCCGGCGGAGGTTAGGACCTCCGGCCATCTCCGGAGCCTGGGGCCACCGAGTGCCTTCTTCCGGCAACCTCCGCCCCTAGATCCGGTCCGTGCGGAGGTTCTCCTCCCCTGAAAAAGAGCCAAAACAAAGATAGTGAAAGGTTAAGTAGCTTTAGGGGACCTGCGCCTCAGGAGTGGAGGTTGGGGTAGACATTTTCCCCCAACATTTCCCCCTAGAGCACTTGGGCTAGCGCAGGTAGGCCAATGTCCTCTGTGGTCCTCTGCTCCTGACGCGGAGGTCCCCCTTCCCCCCTTTGGGTTTCGGCGCGCCGCCCACGTGTCACTCGCTGGTTGGTGCGTTGTGCGATGTGATATGATTTGACGGTTTGTCTTCTGACCCTCGGAGGCCCCCCCTAGCGCCTATATAAAGGGTGCGCGGGCCATGGTTGCCGTACTGCTGGCTTGCTTGCCTTCGCTTCCACTACAGCTGTGGCTTCCGAGCTTCCTCCTCCTCCGCTTAGGGCCTCATTCTCGGGTCCTTACTCTCGCTTGCTTTGCGTTAGAGCCAGTGGGTGGTCTCGTTGCTTTGAAGATTGCATGGTAGACAGTGCGAAGGCCCAGGACTTTGAAGAAACTCTTTCTGACGTCGAGGCTTCACTTGCTGATCTGGTACCTCCGAGCCCTTCCCAGGAGATGGCTGGCAAGAATGAGAAGATCACCTACGAGATTGGTCGTAGCGTCGTCAACAAGATGATCTTTGGACCACATGGTGGTGAAGGCTGGTTCGAGAAGGACAAGGCGGTCCTTCTGGCCGGGAGGTCGTCCCCGAGCCGCCCGGTAAGGATTACAGCGGTGGTGTTCCGTGACTTCTTCACTTGCGGCCTTCGTTTTGTTCCCCATGATTTTTGAGGGATGTTCTAGGCGAGTTCAACGTACAAATACATCAGCTCACCCCCAATGGAATCGCTGCCCTTAGCAAGTTTGCATGGGCTTGTGAGTCTTCTGGAGACTCCGCCGGACATTGTGACTTTTTGTCGGTACTACGAGCTGCGAGAAACAACACAAGAAGTTGGGACGGCGCCGTATGTCAATACGGTAGTTGCTCATTCTTTCCTAAGCGGAAGCAGCCCGAACCGAGGCTTGAGCTTTCATCTTTGCCGGAAGAACAAGTGGGACAAGGATTGGACCTTGCATTGGTTCTACGTGAAGACCCCCCGGCTATACCACTAAGGAGGTGACGGTAAGAAGGTGACCCGCTATCCCTTTCGCTTCTATGATGGCGCTTTTGGAGCAGCGTTACTCCATCCCACCTCCTGCTAGGCCTCACTGCTGCTAAGATTGCACTGCAACCGGGCCTTCGCCACGGCATGCCGTTACTCAGGAGGTCGTGATTTGGTGGAGGAGATGGTCATTTGCCGATTGCTGGCGGCTGGCGAAGAACCGGCTTTCTTTTCGTTTGGAGAGCGTGCAACTCCCCTGTCTTTGGTGAAGCCGGAGGTGTGCCTTTCCCTCGCTTCGGGCTGTTCATCCAGGAGGACAAGGCGGATGAGGCCTTCGTTCGCGAGGTTGAAGAGAAGGCCCGAGAAATTCTTGGAGAGATCTCGGACAAGGAGTATCTTGCCCGTCGGGCGGAGGCTGGTAATATGCCCCGCTTGAATCGTGTTTTCGAAGAGATGGGTGTCACATACGGTGATCACCCGTTCAGCGAAGTTAATTGCTACAATCCGCGAGAGGAGGGCGGCCCCTGCTGCGGCGGAGGTGGGTTCGGGTGATGTCCCCAAGCCGTGGGTCGCAAGCGTCGTGGAGCTTCTTAAAGGGCCGGCGCAGTCGCGGAAAGAGGACGCGCTCGTCGGTCCGTAGCGCGGAGGTCTCGGAGCATGATGACATGCTGCCGGTGCAGCGACCTCCGGTAGTTAAATGCGCTTCCGCCGCTGCTCGTTCGGTCGGTGGGGGCCGTGGCAATGAGGGCGGAGGTCGAAAAGGCAGGCCTGAGCTTCGAGGTGGCACGCGCTCCCGCAAGGAAGGCGCTGTTGAAGTTCTTGGGGCATCGGCCTCCCGTACCTCCCTTCGCCAATGTTTTTGGTGCGTGCTCGGATGACTCCGAGGCTTCGATTCATGCCGTCGTTGGCGGTGGGGGGGGCGGAGGTTCTTTCTCGTCAACCCACGCCCACATTGCGGAGGCTCCGGTCTTGCCCCTTCCTCCTCATTTGTTCATCGGCTCAGGAAGCTCTGCGCGCCGCCCCAAGCTTCAGGCGATCTGTCGGCCAAGCTACTGCGGAGGCTTACATTTGCCCGTCGAGATGGGGGCTGCCACTCTTTGTAAGTGTTACTTTTTATCACTTTGCTTGCTTTCGGCTTGCGTTCTCGACCACGCCCGGTGGGCTTTGCTCAAGTGCTGGCGCGTGAAGGTAGTGCCGGTGGTGGGATTGACCTAGGTCGTGTCGGATTTGGACCAAGCCCCTCGAGGGTTCTTCTCCACTTGCTTGGGACCCATATTTGGGGGCCTTCACGGCGAGGGCGAAGGTTTGGATAAATCTGCGTTTTCTCGTTTGTTGTGTGTTTTGCATCTATGTTAACCTTGTTCTTTCTATACGGTGACTCCATTGAGACTTTAAGTGGGTGGAGTTACGCCCTCCACGATCTGCACAAGCAGCTTGGAGGTTTGACTTTCCTTTTGGCCAATTTGTTGTAAGTCTATATCTTTGCTTATTACCTGAAATTTCTGCTTGTCCACAGGGGGGACCCGTAAATACTTGCAAGGGCTGGACTATTTCAAACTCCTCCACCTAAATTTGGAGCATCGGGCGTGGTGCGTATTTACCTTCGCTTGCGGTTTAAGCGCTACCTTTGTGATTTTGAACTTTTTTTTTGGCGTCCTGACCCCTTTCTTCTTCTTAGGGCCATCATCTTGCGGAGGCTATGGAGGCTCGTTGCTCTCATGAGGTGCTAAAGCGGGATGAGGCCTTGGGTGCTCTGAAGGAGGAGGTTGAGACTTTGGAGGCGGAGAAGCAAGCTTTGGCCTCCGATCTAAAAAAGAGCTCCGCCCGTTTAAGAAGGCTGGCGAGGATCACGGACCTCAAACTTAAGTCTTCAGAGAAGAAACTTGAGGACGCCTTGATGCGCCTCTTTCTGGCTGGAAGAAAGGCTGAAAAAGGCCGGTGGCGTTAATGCCAACCTCCGCATGGAGGTGGAGAGTGAAAAGGCTGCTGCGGCCGAGGAAGCAGTGGTGGAGCAGCTCGAAGCGGGCTGGATGAAGCGAGGGAGGCGGCCATCACGTGGGCGGTGCGTATTCTCGACGCTATCCACTTTGCTATGGTGGTGTTGCTCCCCCCCCTCTTCCGGAAGACCCTTCTACCTTCGATGTCTTTGGGTGGCTGCGCTCCGCCTCTCGCACTTCCCTCGGTTTGTTGTTGGCGGCATCACAGATTTTGCGGCCGTTTCTTGTGCCAAGAATTTCGTGAATGCCTTGACGGAGGTAGGATGCGAGCATCTCCATCTTCCGAAGAAGGGGAAGGCTACATATGCGGACCCAAGGAGGTTGATTGGTCTAACCGCCGTGCGCCTATCTTGGCGTTGTGCGTGATTTTATGCGCTCTTGTTGGAGTCGCTTTGGCCGTACTTACGCAGCGCACCTGGCCGAGGAGGCGCAACGTGGAGGTAACTTTGTTTTGTTTTAGTTTAGTTGGGCATTTTATACTTTTGAGTTTTTTTTAATAACCTCATTTGCGTTGCCATGGCAGGCCGAGGCGAAGCGGGCGGCCAAGAAGGCGGAGGCTTTGAAGGCGTCGCGTCGGAGTCCCTCGGTAGCGGTGGAGAGAGATGGCGAAGACGCGGGGGTGGATGCCTAGGCTCGGGCTCGAGTAGTTTTAAACTTAGGAATGATATGTAGCTTTGGTTTACAAACATGACTTTTTGGCGACTCTTTTGTAGTCTTTTGTTTTTAATTTCAAATTGCCTTGCAAGTGACCTTGTTGGGACTGCGCGCGGGTGACCTTGTTGGGACTGCGCAAGTGCTTGATGTACCTCCGTTGACTATGATGAGGGGTGGAGTTTATGTTAGCGGGCGGATGCTCGGCTGGCTGGCGACAATAATGTGAAATGTTTAAGTTTGTCGTTGAAGAGCTTGAAGCCCCGCCACGGCGATTTCGTCGGATTCTTTGGCGTGGCGGGGTCCTAGTACCCGCCTTAGTTCGCTTTTAATTGAGCTACGTTGTAATGTTGTACCATATTGCTCGCACCTTCGGCGTGCGTTATGTTTGTAAGTTTATGTACGTGGTATGTGTAATGAATGCTATACGCTTGTAACTATTTTGAATCGTTGTTGTATTGCGGAGTTTCTGACTTTTTAGCGGAGGCTATTGCTCTCCCTTTTCTTTATTCGGGTATTTTTGCCTTCGCTCTTACATTTACAAAGCGCCATGTATGTCCTCACGGTCATCCATATCCTCCTGCTTAGGTTCGGTGGTCGCTTGTGATCAAGTTGTAATTTGTTGAACTCATGCTTGGCCCTGTTGTTCCGCTTGATGCAGTCTTTGGAGCTGTACTTGCGCTTTTGCATGTTTTCTCTCGCCTTGGGACCTTCGCACGACCTCGTGTGCTTGGTCTCGGTATGTTTAGTTGGCGTAGGTTCTTCCCTTACACTTGGGCTCGCCCTCCAATCTTTACAAACTTTTGCACGGTATCTTATTTGGCGGAGGCTTTGTTTGGCTAGGAGTTATTGAAGTAGAACCCGGTTTTACGGGGGGATGTTACAAGCTTTTGCGTGGTATCCCCCCTTCACCCTTGGGTCCTAGTTCTACCACGGGCGCACTACGCCACGTTGATTACAAGTTTTTGCGTGGTATCTCTTTGTTTTACGTACCTTGGGGAAGCGCCCGCTTCCATCCCCTCCTCTTTCCCTCCTGTTTCCTTTCGAGTGCCGGGGGTGGGGAGTGATGCGTGGTTTATATATGGCTTTGGCTCATAAACGCCATTAAGTTTTCGAGTGGTTGAGGTAGTTCTTTGCCGTGCTTTGGTGCAGTCGCGTTGTACTTGCTGCGGTCGGTTAGCATTTATTTTGGTCATGTGCCCATCTCCGGGTTATTTTAAGTTACGGGCGGAGGTTGCCTTTACGTGTTTTTACGGTATTTGTGCGCTTTTGATTGCGTGGTGCCCATACCGTTGGTAGGGTCGGTTTGGTTTTTTAGCGGAGGTTATCTCCTTTGATTGCACGGTGCCCGTACCTTGGTAGGGTCTTCTTCAGTCTAGTTTTTGAGCGGAGGTTGTCCCCTTTGATTGCACGGTGCCCGTACCTTGGTAGGGTCTTTTTCAAGGTCTAATTTTTGAGGCGGAGGTTGTCCCCTTTGATTGCACGGTGCCCGTACCTTGGTAGGGTCTTTTTTCAGTCTAATTTTTGGCGGAGGTTGTCCCCTTTGATTGCACGGTGCCCGTACCTTGGTAGGGTCTTTTTTTCAGTCTAATTTTTGGCGGAGGTTGTCTCCGGCTCTACCAGGCGATTGTTTGCAGCGGAGGTCGGTTGGGCATGCGGCGGCCCGGCTGCTGCCCGATGGGTCCTCTTTCTCGCTATGTCGATTACGTCGAATGTCTGTTGCCTCGTTCTTTGGCGACTTTTTCGATTTGTTTGCTCGTAATGTGCTTTTTTTTGGGGAGCCTCTTTATACTTTTCGGAGGTTGTTTACAAAGGCCTGCCTCGTTAAAAACCTCACCTCCATAAAAAGGAGTCCCCATGTGAGGAAAAAAGTGCAGGGGCACTGTCGCCAAGTGACGAAAAAAAGGAAAATTAAAGGCGAAAAATGCTTCTATCTTGAGGGTACCTTCGCTTATATTTTCGCTTGAGGTCCTCTTACATCAGATGTAGTACTTTACGAGGTTTGCGGTGTTCGGTGTGAGTGGAGGTGTGACCTTCGTTGTCTTCTAGTTTGAGCGCCTCTTTGTTTGACGTCTGTTTAGCTATGAAGGGTCCTTCCCATTTTGGTTGCAACTTGCCCGCTATGTTTGCGTTTGGTTTCCTCCATGAGAACTAGGTCTCCATCTACGATCGACCTTCTTGTTACATTCTTGTCTCTCCATGCCTTGGTTTGGTCTTGATACTTCATGATGTTGTCAAGAGCTGCGTAGCCTCTCTGCTCTATTCCTTCCTTGAGCATTCTTCTTCCCGAGTTCTGCTAGTTCTGCGGAGGCTCTCGTGTTTTAACTCTTCGGCGTCATTGCTTCTTCCCCGTACATGAGTTTAAATGGGGTGTATCATGTAGCTCGGTGGGCTGTAGTGTTGTATGACCATACGACCCTTGGTAGCTCTTACGCCCATTTTCCTTTGCGTAGGTTAAATAATGTCTTGGAGATTGCCGAGAAGATTTCTCTGTTTGCCCTTTAATTTGCCCCATTTGATTGTGGGTAGTATCTTGATGCGAAGGCTAGTGTTGTGCCTATTGATTTGCGGTATTCTTTGAACTTATCGAGTCAAAGCTGTTTTCCATTGTCGATAGTCGGTACCGCCGGGACTCGAATACGCATATTATGTTTTGCGGAAGAATTTTTTGACCGCTTACGAGGTTATTGATGCCAATGGTTTTGCTTCTATCCACCTTGTGAAGTATTCCACGGCTACTACGTAAATTTGAATCTCCCTTGTCTTTCTTTGGTAGTGGACCTACGGATCCATACCCCATCTTTGCAATGGCCAAATTGGGGGTATTGGTTGGAGTTACGACGGCGAAGGTTGTCGATGGAATACAAGCTGGCGGGCCGCATGCTTTAACTAGTTTTTCGGCATCGCCGGCGTGACTTGGCCAATAGAATCCCTGCCTCGGGGCCTTCAGCGGCAGGGGCTCTTGGTCCTATGTGTGACCCGCGAGGTTCCCGCATGTATTTCTTTTAGCAACTTCGCTGCCTTCCCTTTTGGATATGCACTTGAGCGGTGGTTGAACCACTCCTTTCTTATCTGACCTTTTGTCTATCGGCACATATGATCTTGCCCTGTATTTCATTCTTTCCTTATGCGCTTTTTTGTGCGTGGATTGAAAGTTCCTTCGAGCATTTGTATTATTTTATTTCGCCCGATCTTGTTCGATGTTACTAGTATACGCCTTTACATTTCTTTTTACGCCGTGGAGGTTGCGGGTTTAGTTTATGCGCTCATAAAATGTTCCTTCAGGCAATTTCGGTTATTTGCATTTGCGCCCGCTAGTTAAATGCGCCTCGTATTTTTCCCCCTTGAGATGTGTTTTAGGGTGAAACCTTGGAACTTTCTTTCTAGCCTTCGCACTTGCTCGAGGTATTTTGCTAACTCGGTTCTCTTGCACGGTATTCTTTCTCTACTTGGCCTGCCACAACCATTGAATCTGTTTTGACCTGAAGTCTCGAATTCCCAAGGCCTTTGCCTTGTTGAGGCCTAGAATGAGTGCCTCATACTACGCTATGTTGTTTGTTGCCTTGAAGTTCAAGCGGGCTGCATATTTTATTACGGTTCCCGATGGGGATATCAATACTGCGGCGACTCGGCGCCGTTGACTCCCCGGGCCCCATCGTAAGTAGTACCCAACTTTGCTCACATTACGTTCTACAACCCATTTGCGAAGGTGTCCAATCTACCACAAAATCTGCGGTGCACGAGATTTGATAGGCTGTTCGTGGGACATATGTTATGCAATATTGTGACGGCTCGGTGGCCCATTTGCCAATTCTTGGGAGGCTTCCTTGTTGAGAATTTCTCCCGATTGGTTTGCGGCGAAGGTACTATGATTTCATGTGCTTGGAAATAGTGCTTGAGCTTCCTCGAGGCGGTTAAAATGGCGTAGGCTAATTTCTCACTTTGGGTGTAGTTCGGTTTAGGCTAGCTGCTGCGAGGGCTTTGAAACGTAATAGGCGGTTGTTGTTCCTTCGACCTTCGCTTTCTTTTTCTTGTACTAGCACTGCTTATTTGATTGCATGATCGATCTTTGCCACATACAAGAGTAGTGTGGCATCTTGTTAATGTCTTGTGACTTTTAGGGTGTTCGCGAGATATTCTTTGAGCTTGTCAAAGGCTTCAGGCTGCTCTGCCCCCATTCAACTTTGTCGGAGGTCCTTAGAGCTTTGAAGAATAGTAGGCTCCTTTTTGGCGATCTTGAGATGAACACTGTTCAATCTTTGCTATTCTTTAGGTGAGTTTACGCACTTCCTTCTTTGATGTTGGCTCTGTCATGGCCGGTATCGCCTTTGTTTTCTCGGGTTGGCTGCAATTCCCTCCGGCCCTACTATACATCCCAATATTTTGGCACGGCTTACTGCGAAGACACATTTTTACGGGTTCAACTTTAAGCTGTTATTTTGTGAGGAGGTTGGTGAAGGTCTCCGCCGAGGTCTTTGATATGCTCCTCTTTTTCTCTGCGCTCATGACTATGATATCGTCAGCGTATGCGATGGCGTTTCTTTGGAACCGATTCCCCAAGACTTTGCTTGTCATTCTTGCGAAGGTTGAGCTGTGTTCTTCAAGCCTTACGGCATTCTAAGGAAGCAATATGTACCGAAGGGTATTGTGAAACTTGTCTTCTCCGTGGAAAAAATAATACGGCTTCTTCATTTGTTGGTAGAATTGTTGTTCCAATTCCTTCACTGTGTTACGCCTCATTTGGTTTTTGGTAGCTGCGATGCTGGCTGGGGTGCGCCCTAAGCGTTGGTTTATTTGGTTTTGTTGATCAATTTGCATTACTTGTTTGTTAAGGGCTGCTTGCCGCTTGTAGCCCCTCCCACGAGTCGGAGGTGCACTTTGTTTGCGTTTTGGGTTTGCCTATATTGATTTTGCTCTTCAACCCTCTTGCGGAGGTCGTTGTCCGACTTATAGTATTTTTCAAACTCGGAGTACAAAGCTTCCATAGTTTTAGGCTTTTCTCACGGCTAGGTGTCTTTTGCAAAGCGGACCGATCTTGGTCCTTTATTTGCCGCTTCTATTGCTACCTCTTACTGGTGCGTTAGGAGCCTTCACCTTCAATTTGGACAAAGCGTTGGTAGTATTCTCTTAGGGACTCGTCTTTTTGTTGCTTGCGGTGAAATAGGTCGACCTTTGTCGATGATTAAACGAGAACCCTTTGAAGTTTGTCATTATTTTGTTCGGGAGGTTCTCCCACGAGTAGATTGAACTTGGCTTGAGCATAGAATACCAAGCAAGTGCATCCCCCTCGGCTGCGATGACAAAGGATTTCGCGAAGCTGCGTCATTCCCCCCTGCTTGGAGGCTACATTTGCTTCAAAACTCATGATGAAGCTATGCGGGGTCGGTCTTGCCGTTGAATTTTGGCGGTGTGATTGGCTTGTAGCCCACCCCGGCCATGCCGTTGTTTGCAATCCCTCGGCGGTGGGGATTTTTGATCCACCGTCCGTGTTTGGGCTGCGCCCAAAGACCGTGAAATTTGGCCCCTCATTTGGGTGCACTGCACGGGGTCGGGTAGTAGCGAAGGTTGCAAAAAAGCGGTTCTTGGGCTGGTGTCCCTTCGAGTGCGCCATGAGCATGCTTTGTATCTACGCTTGCGAGAATCGCCATTTGTTGCTTTGCTTCGCGACGGCTTGGGAAGTTTCGCCGCCCTGCGCTTCTTTGCGAAGGCGCTGCGACTCTTTCCCTTTACGCTGCGGTTCTCTTAGTTGTGCTTGAACTGCTTTGCGGCTCATCTTACGGCTAGCGACGGCGGCTCACATTTGTTGGGCTGTAGGCTGGTTCCTCATTGCCTTGCGGTGGCTTACGGCGGTGGTATCCTCCAGCGCGCGCCTTTGTTGCAGTTACGGTGTCGGAGGATCTGCGTAGGTGTTGCGCCTGCGCGGCGCCTTGGACTTTCGAGAGGTGCCTCAGCCGAGGCGCTTTGGCATTTTTCTTTTTCCTAGGTGGCATGTATGGGGTTTTGTTGGCTAACCACGGTGGGCGCCAATATTGGCGGGCGAGCAGCGCGAGAAGCGAGGGGGGGGGAAGCGGCGAAGGATCCCGCTCGGCCCGGAGGTCTCGACCTCCGTCAGAGTCAGGTCCCACAAAGCCCCTCTCCCCCCCCAATGGGTTTGGACAATATCTCTCGAAAGCGTGCTTGAATAATAAATGTTCTCATTAAATTCTCAACAACCTTCCAACGATCTTTGAGTCCCCCTTTTATAGGTGGCTCCCGGACAACTATTTACGAGCTGATTACACATTTACCCCTCAAACCCTAGGGGTAGTTTTGACCTAGATCTAACCGCTACTTTTTCTGCGAGGGGGCAGCACGGGCATTTTCCTTCACCTGTTGTGGGGCGGGCCGCATCTACACCGCCACCACGGCCTCCTTGGTGGGCCTTAGCCGGTCGGGGAGGTTCGGACCTCCGGCCGTGTCCGGTCCTCGAGGGGGTCTTGGGGGCGCCTTCCTCCGACGACCTTCGCCGCCCCGGCTCTGCTCCGGAGGAGGTCCGAACAACCGACCACACCCGGCGGAGGTTAGGACTCGGCCATCTCCGAGCACAGGGGCCACTTAGAGTGCCTTCTTCCGGCAACCTCCGCCCCCGGATCCGGTCCGTCGGAGGTTCTCCTTCCACGAAAAAGAGCCAAAACAAAGAGAGTGAAAGGTTAAGTAGCTTTGGGGGACTGCGCCTCGGGGAGTGGAGGTTGGGGTAGACATTTTCCCCCAACACGAATCAACAATGCAAGTGTCTGTAGAAAGAATCACGAACTCACGATTGGAGTATGTATATGTATATATAGCAGAGTATTTTATAGAAAAATTTAAGCCAGGTGCGCAAGATGAGTGTGTAAAGGAGACAACTTGTCCTTGTCCGTATGTAGTTGGCTCCGAGTCATTAGAGTGGGAGTGGGAGCCCCAACACTATTTTTTGGACAGGATCATCCTCGTCATGTGTTTAGTTGCAAGATGATCAAGCTAAAAATAAACTTTCTTCTATTAAAGTTCTTTGCCAACTTTTCATACACTATATCCCTTTTTTCACCTTAAAAAAGTAATGTAAAGGAACAATAATTTCATGCTCGGCTTTTCGGCCTTCTTTCCTCCTCTTCAGCGACCGTCACAAGTGCATACTCAATGATTCACCGTGACACACCTGCTCTTCAAAAGCGTGAAGCCTAAATAGCTAGATAATCATCGTTGTTTCAAAAATTTCAAGTGACACGCTTACAAAAAGTTTATTATTTAAATTTTAAATGGCACTAGTGCACTCGGTGGGTGACTAATCAAATAAAAACTAACATAATGTGGTACTTACATTGTCAACGGCAATGAGACAACAGGAAAAAAATTCAACAACATCTTTACCTGGAAATGATTTTTCTGTAGTTCGGTAAATGAGCCTTATTGTTATCAGGCCCACATATCACGTCCACGACTAGAGAGTATTTATTTGTGTTTACCCTGCGCCACTTGAGCTGTGTCCCCCTCCCACGGTCCCATAGATACACCTCCAAGAACTGAGTGCTCGAGTCGAGTAAGAGTTCCCATTAGTATAGACATCGGAGCTGCCATTACAATGGGCTGGTGATGGCATTATGCCAAAACTCCTCCTAGCGCTACGCCCTTCCATCCGTCTTAGGTGAGCTCTCCCGGTCCCTTCCATTCTGATAGCAATGAACAATGATGGGCTTGCTCATGTGTTTCCCCTCTACATGCAATGCAACAATGCATGATGATGCCAACAAGCCAAGCATTGACACATTCTTTGTGCTTATACACCATGCAAGACTACACTACACGGGAACTATATCTTTGGGTATGGTATATATACAAGACGGGACCAAAAACCATTCTTGGCGTGTGTATATAGAATAGAAAGTCGAGAAACAAAGAGTGGTGCATGTGTATATATGGCTAGACGCGACGTTGATAGATCACACTAGGAAACATGTACTACTACTATGCAGTATATATGTATGGGTACATATATA
>JADLZL010005781.1:0-73627 GCA_015844335.1 Chrysopogon serrulatus
AGTGTAGAAATAAAGTTATTACAAACCAAGTTCTTCAAATCCAACGGGCGGAAACAAATAGTTTTAGGAACTCAACCCACACACACAAACTCAGGTTTAATACAATTGCCACCGATGATCAATCCACAAAAGCAAGTGGGAAGAGTAGTAAGAACGACCATAGCCCTTTGGTGCTTAATCCATCGGATATAAGCGGGTTTCGCAATACCCGTGGTAGGTATGGCCATCTCGCACAAAAAACAAAGAAAGGGAAAACCCCGAGTACGAGAAGGTACTCAGCTAGACTTACCCGACTAACTCAAAAGTAAAAAGACTCCAAGGAGTATGACAGGGTTTTATCGGGGGATAGCTTGACTTTTTTTATGAAAAAGCGGTAGTAACATTTAAAGTGATTGCTGCCTTAATCATTCCTATTTATGCTAGGTGAGCAACTACACTATGCATCATTAAAGTACTATTAATCATGATTAAGCAAGCAAGTAGTAACCATAAACGTATTCATTAGCTTAACCCATCATCATCATTAACCACATTCCATAATCATTACTACGATGTTGCGGCTCAAGTCAAAGTGTTCACCGTCCCAGAACGATGGCGATTCGAATCGATTACTCGAGCTCGGGGGTATTCCTCATACAAACCACACTCACGCCGAAGTGAGCTACGTGATCACCGTGGCACGTATCCAGAAAAACAAGTACGCGGACTCGCATAGAACCACCGTACCCGGGGACCGCCCGACGCCTTTAGCCGACCATGCTTTGGACCTCGGACTTACTCTTTGGCGCCCTCGTGGTCCCCCATCCATCTCCAATACGGTGCGAACGGATCGAGAACCGGCCTGGGTAGTGTTAGGCTTCGCGGCCGGAAGTGCTTATCCGACCGCCTAAGTATGAGGCATGCGTTCAATATGACTTGGGGTACAACAACCAGACGGTCCTTAATCGACATGCACGGAATCACTATGGTCCAACAACCCCACAAGACTCCGTCCGGTCTCCATTTATCACGACCATAACCATTAATCGATGATATCAACATAAGCTTTTCATCAATCACAAGTAACCACCTATACTCGCGGATGACAGAAATCACCCGACTTTCTACCGCCTAAGCAAGCTAAGCATAATACTCGCCCTAGACTAGCAGGGGTGTAGCAAGGTGGGATAATCAATGGTAAAGCAAGGATATAATGTATCAACGGTCTCACACAACTCCTATACTTAATGCAACAATCATAAAGCATAATTAGACTGTTAGAAAGCATAGGTAAGAAAATGCTCCGGTGCTTGCCTTGCTCGAAGTCCGACGCGTGGTGGTTAGGACACTCAGCAGCCTCTTCTCCGCCTTCTTCTTGTAGAACCTCCGGTGAGGCTCCTCGGGATGATCCCTGTTCGGTCTCCGAATACGGGAGGTCCTCCCGCGAACCTGTATGATGCGATGCACATGCATAAGTACATGCTGAATGCATACACGTATGATGCTCATGAATGAAGATGATTAACAGATTATTTGACGTAGTAGGTGCATATCTCTTCTCTACTAACAACTTAACTCATTCACTCGAGTATGTGCATACATCTTCTCTAAACACTTAGAGAAGTGCATAAAGAAGAGTGGTGTGTAGGCACACACACACATACGCACATCACATGAATAAAGAGAAGTACTACTATTCATAGCCAACATCACATTTCAGTTATGGTACTGTATTACATGACCAGCAAGCATAACATAATTAAAAGTGCACAAGAAGTAATATAGAACTCATTAAATCATTTAATTCCAATACTTATCATTTCATGTGAATAAACAAGCTTGAACTGTGACCTCTGTATAAACAGTCCAGAAAAATCTACAAAAATTACAGGAGCTACATCATGCTATAACAGAGCCATGACAAAATTTTCATGACAATACATCAAGTACAACAGTCTACACAAAAAAGATTAAACAGCAGGACAGAAATACACATTTAATAACTTTGCACTATGAAAAGTGTCAAACAACAGATTTCATATTTTTATCTAGAACTTCTTAGCACAAGAGCAGTTACCAAAAAAATTACCAGGCCATAATTCCATATAATTAATTTATTAAAAATCATACAAGAATCAGCCCAGAAATGAAATTAAATCATATTCCAATATTTTTGTATAGTAAATGCATGAAACATATTTTTCCCAGAAACTACATCTCCAATAGAATCTAACAAAATAAGAATCACATTTTTTCAGAGCATTCTACAATTTATTATGCATTTACTCAGTTTTCAGCTATTTAAACAATTAAATAAAACTGTACAGTAAAGTACCACAAAAAATCACATCTCATATTTTTAATAAGTAGATCTACACAGTAGAAGTCTAACAAAACAAGTCTCACTCAATTTGGATTCCATTTGCACCAGCAATAAAATCAAAAGTGTTTAAACTCGTTTTTACGGAAAACAATAAAAGGAAAAAGGGCCGAGCCTTGGGCTGCGTAGGCCCGGTCCAGTGGACCATGGGTCACTGGCGCGCGCTGACCCCGCCGGTCCCACGGGCCCACCGCCGGTCGGCCGAAAGCGGGGGCTGCTCGGCCGGGCGCTTAGCTCGCCGGGCGGCGAGCCCACCGGGCAAGAACTAAGTGCACCGGCGTGCTCAGGGCGACGAGGCGCACCTGTGGATACGCTTGGCCGCGCTGCGACGAACCCTAGCTACGCGGCGGCGGTGATGGCGGCACGGCGGCTCGGCATGGAGGCGCGGTGGATCGCCTCCGGCGCCCGTTGGCTCAGGTGAGCGCGACGCGGCGCGCCTTGGCGCAATCCGAGCTAGTCCTAGGTTTGGGTGCTTGATTGCGCTGGAGGTCTCGGCCGCGTGCATGGCGGCACGGGCGGCGGAGGGAAGCTTCGCGAGCAATCACATGGGCGGCCGCTACAGCGCGCATTGCCCCGACCGAGCGTGCCGGGTGCTCGATTCGAGGTCCGGCAGCCGGTGCGCGCGCAGAGAGAGAGAAAGGGAGGGATCGTGGAGGCGGGTGACGCGGCGGCGCGAGAGCTTCCGAGCTCCCGCCATGGTGGACAGCCCAGACATTGCGGGCGCATCGCGCCTCACCTCGGCCTCGGTGGGCGCAACGGGTGGAGTGGCGGTGTGGAGGAGGGCGAGGCGGCTCGTGGCGGGTTTTGGCGGGCGTGAGTGCTCGGCGGCGAAGAACGGCGGCGGCGGCGGCGGAGCGAGCGACGGCGGGCGAAGCGTCAAGGCCAAGCGGCGGCGAAGCGAGAGCGAGGGAGAGGCGAGCGGTGAGTGAGCGAGTGTGAGCAAAACGGGAAGGCAGGCGCTGTTCCATTTTGGGGGGACGGCCGGGCCGTGGCGCGGGACCCACCGGCCAGGCATCGCCGGCCACGCGGCGGGCGGCCAGCGACGCCGAAGGTGGCGGCGGCCGCCCCTCGGCGCCGGCCGGCCACGACGGCGACGCTGGCGCGCTGGCTGGCTGGCGGACACGGGCCGCTGGCCGAAGTTGGGCCGAATCCGCCCGCTCGGTTCTTGTTGAGCTTTTCCCCTTTTTTTTTGAAAATTTGAATCAAACTCAAATGCAACCATTTGACAAATTTAAATGCATTTTTATAAAGAGTGCCCAAAATAAAAGTTGTAGAGAATTCAAAACTGAACAACTTTTATTTAAGGGTCAACTCCAAATTCTCAATAAATTTTGAATTGCAAATTCGTTTTGAATTTAGGGGCGTAAAAGGAGATTTTCAATTTATTTTCTTTTTTGCTCCAATTTCCACCAAAACTTTTGCAATAAAATTTTGCTAAATCATTTCAAAGTGCTGGGCAAGTGGATCCAACCTTGATCAAGCATTTGCAAGGTAATTAATTAACTAAGCAATTGATCAAGCAATTAATTAATCAAACAAATGCAACACATAAAATGATAAATGCATTTAGGGATTAAATGCTTGATGATGCTTATGTCATGCTGATGAATGATTAGGGTTAATTAATTATGGCCTAATGCATGCTTAAACACCGAGGTGTTACAGCCCTACCCCCCCTTAAAGAAATCTCGTCCCCGAGATTTGGGTTTACTAACCAGGTTTTATGGAATTCGGGATAAACTTCTTTCGTGTAATCCTCGGTTTCCCATGATGCATCTCTATCATCATGGTAGCTCCACACAACCTTGTAAGTACGCACCAACCGATTCCGAGTAACCCTTTCTTTGCTATCAACAATTCTCACAGGCTCTTCTTTATATACCGGATCATTTTGCTAGCTTCAAATCTTGCTCCTCAACTCTTTCTTCGGGCACACGCAAACACTTCTTCAATTGAGAGACGTGAAAGATCAGGAAAGATAGAACTCATTGACTCGGGCAACTGCAACTTGTACGCGACTTCACCTCTTCTTTCAAGAATCTTGTATGGACCCACATATCTTGGTGCAAGCTTCCTCTTGGCTCCAAACCTTTGTGTACCCTTTATCGGTGAAACTCGAGGTATACATAGTCACCAACTTCAAACGTCAAAGGTCTTCTTCTATTGTCAAGATAACTCTTTTGTCGGACCGTGCAGCTTTCATATGCTCTTGGATGGTTCGAACCTTCTTCGCCTTCGGGAACAAAGTCAATACCATAGTATCTTCTTTCTCCAGCTTCTACCCAATTCAACGGAGTTCTACACTTTCTGCCATACAAAGCTTCAAACGGTGCCATCTTAATACTTTCTTGATAACTGTTGTTGTAGGAGAATTCGGCCAAAGGTAGCCAAGACTCCCACGATCCCTTAGCAGATAGCACACACGCTCTCAACATATCTTCAAGAACTTGATTAAGTCTTTCAGTCCGACCTGAAGTCCGAGGATGATAAGCGGTCTTTGCAAAAGCAACTTAGTACCCATTCCTTCATGCAAACGGGTCCAGAAATGAGCAGTGAACTGTGATCCTCTATCTGACACGATGGTCTTGGGCACCCCATGCAAACGGACAATCTCTTCAATGTAGAGGTCAGCATATTGAGGTGGTCCGTAGGTTGTCTTGACAGGTAAGAAGTGAGTCGACTTGGTTAATCGATCAACGATCACCCAGATTGAATCATTTCCTTTTTCGGTAGTCGGCAAAACCCGTGATGAAATCCATATCGATATCATCCCACTTCCAAGCAGGAACCGGTAGAGGTTTCAAAGCAAACCCGCCGGGCTTCATATGAATGGCCTTGACACGACAACAAGTATCGCATCGAGCCACATATGTCGCTATCTCTTTCTTCATCTTCGCCCACCAATATCGAGGTCTTAAGTCATGATACATCTTGTTGCTTCCAGGGTGAATGGATAGCTTGGAAAGGTGAGCTTCATCCATTATCTTGTTCTTGAGTTCTCGATCCTTCGGCACGACAAGACGAAAGTGTCGAACCAAAGTACACCATTGTCATCCAATCTGAAATGCGGAATTGATTCCTTCTTCATTCTTTCTTTGAGGTGGTAGATGCCAGGATCTGTCTTTTGGCCTTCAACGATCTGTTGGTCAAGAGAACATCGAACTTGGAGATCATGCAGGACTGCAGGATGCATCAGATTGAACTTCTCTTCAAACAACGGCTTCACGGTATGATGATGCGACTTGCGACTCAAAGCGTCAGCAACAACGTTCGCCTTCCCAGGGTGATAGTGCACTTGCAAATCATAGTCCTTGATCAACTCTAACCATCTCCACTGCCTCATGTTGAGTTCAGGTTGGGTAAAGATGTACTTAAGACTTTTGTGATCGGTGTACATATGGCACACATTTCCCAACAGATAATGTCTCCATATCTTCAAAGCATGCACAACTGCAGCTAACTCTAAATCATGCGTGGGATAGTTGACTTCATGCTTTCTCAACTGACGTGAAGCATAAGCAATCACTCGGCCTTCTTGCATCAAGACACAACCCAAAACCAGCCTTCGATGCATCACAAGACACATCAAACGGCTTCTCGATGTCCTGGCTGTGCCAAGACAGAGCTTGATGGTTAGCAACTTTCGCAAGGTGCGAAAGGGCGCCTCACATGCCTCCGTCCCGCACAAACTTGTGCTCTTTTTTTGTAGCAGACTCGTCATTGGCTTAGCAATCTTAGAGAAATCCGAATGAAACGGCGATAATACCCCGCCATTCCAAGAAAACTCCGAACTTCATGCACAGACGTGGGCGGTTGCCAATCCATGACCTCTTGTACTTTGTCTGGGTTAACTGAAATACCATTCTCGGATATGATGTGACCAAGGAAAGCAACTTCCTTCAGCCAAAACTCGCACTTTTTAAACTTGGCATACAGCTTATGCTCTCTAAGTCTGGTGAGCACAACTCTCAAATGCTGGGCATGCTCTTCTTCATTCGTAGAGTAAACCAGAATATCATCCAAAAATACAATCACAAACTTATCCAATTCTGGCATAAAGACTGAATTCATAAGATACATAAAGTATGCAGGAGCATTCGTCAAGCCAAAAGACATAACGAGATACTCATACAACCCGTACCTAGTGACGAAAGCAGTCTTATGCACATCTTCCGGACGAATCTTGATTTGATGATACCCTAATCTCAAGTCAATCTTGGAAAACACTTTTGCTTTAGACAACTGATCAAACAGAATATCAATTCTCGGCAGAGGGTATTTGTTCTTGATTGTTACGGCATTGAGCGGCCGATAATCAACACATAGCCTCAAGGAATGATCTTTCTTCTTCACAAACAAAGCTGGACAACCCCATTCAGAAGTACTTGGCCTGATGAAACCCAACTTCTTCAGCTCATACAACTGTTTCTTCAACTCTGCTAGCTCATTGGGAGGCATACGATAAGGTCTCTTGCATATCGGAGCTGTACCGGTGCACTAGATCAATTGCAAACTCGATGTCTCCGTCGGGCGGTAGCCCGGGTAAATCTCGGGGAAAAACATCGGGAAACTCACAAACCACAGGAATCTCGTAAAAGAGCAGAGGCTCGTATAGTATAGGTCAACTTGGTCATGTCTGCAACTCGAGGCAATAACACTTGGAAAGTGTCTTTACCCGCAGGATCCGTGGAGAGTAATTGTTCTATTCCCAAAGTATCAATCACAACCTTGCTTATCTTTCATCCAATTCATCCCCAAGATCACATCCATAGTTAAGCCGGTAATACCACCAAATTAACCCTATATGTTTTATCTCCAATTTCAAAAGTGCATGCTCAAGCATCCGATTAGATAGGACATCAGCACCACCGAACCGATGCGGTACCCATAATCTAATTGCTTAAGTTCTAATTCATGTGATCGTGCATATGCTTGACTCATAAAAAGAATGCGATGATCCGTAATCAAATAAAACAACCGCAGGATGATTGTTGACAAGAAACGTACCCGCAGTGGATCGGGTTCTCCCTCGGGGATCTCATCCACGGTGGTGTGGTGTGCACGGGCAGGATAGGTCGCCCCGCTTCTTCGGATATGGACAAGATTACTTGGCGAAGTGACCCATCCGGGTTGCGGTTGAAGCATGGGCCCCTCACGGCGGGAGCAGCTGCCATGGAACCCCCAGTCTTGGGTTGAGCTTGAGGTGCAGGTGGGCGATAACCCCTCTGATTCTTCGGAGGTGGTGGAGCATTCCTCTTTGGAGCGGGTGCACGGAACCTCGAACTCGAGCCGGAGGGCGGTATCGCGGACGATTAGCCATTGGAGGCCTCAGATCGAGAAGATCCTCCCTCAAAGCTTCTCTTGCGGTTCTTGGAAGCAGCATGTAGATTGTTGTTGTTCTCTTGAGTCAAGCAGTCACTGATAAACTCATTGAAAGTAGCCCTCGAGCTAATACCCATAGTCTTGGCCATCTTGGTATTGAGACCCCTCTTGAAGCTAGCTATTTTCTTTTCTTCAGTGTCCACATATGATGGAGCATAGCGTGACAGGTTGTTGAACTCTTGCAGGTACTCATTCATGCTCTTATTGCCTTGAGTGAACTTCATGAACTCTGACACTTTCATAGCCATCAAACCTGGCGGAACATAGGTGCTACGAAACATCTGAGTAAAGTGTGCCCAGGTGATGGGAGCATTCGGCGGGAAAGTGGTGCGCTGGTGGGACCACCAAATTCCAGCCGGCCCCTGCAGCTGATGTGCCCCATATTCAACCTTCAATGACTCGGTCATGCGGAGCAGACGAAACTTGTCTTCCATGGTGTTGATCCACTCAAGAGCTTCAAGTGGTTCTTTAGCTTGCAAGAACTTAGGCGGATCAGTGTCCAGAAAGTCCTTGAAGGTACTGTACTGGTTGACGGGACGGTCACGGTGGCCTCCGCGACTGGTGTTCGCTGCAATGTCACGCAATACGGCCTCCATGTTGCGCTGACTGCCAAGGAACTGTTGAAAAAGTTGCTCAGCTGTCAATGGTGGAGGAGGTGGTGGTGGTAGGTTACCCCCAGCGTTTCCATCATTGCCTCCATCTCCTCCATTCCCACCGTTTCCACCATTGTTCCCGTTACCTCCGTTACCATTTCCATTGCCTTCGCCTTGGCTGGATCCATCTCCAACCAAGGAGCCACTCACGGTGCGGCGAGTCCCAACCATCTGCATATTTCAGCATCAAGTAATTATTAGGTGATGTTACAACATTGTAAGCAATGTAATAATCATGCCAATGCATCATTGGAAGAAAATGAATTCATTCAACAATACACAGGCATAAAGATTCAAGTCCACAATCCATAACATCACTAATTAGATTACTGATTAAAAGCATCATCCAGGGCATACAACATCCAAAATTGCCAGCATACATACACTGGACTTTAGGCGTTCAGATAGCACCACAACACATGACGATCCAATACACATGAGTCACATCTCATAAGGGTTACAAGACAACAACAAAAGAGACTAAAGCACCACTACGGCTAGCGAAGAGACTACTAGTCTACTCGTGCTCGCTACCGACGTCGGACTCAGCAGCCAGAACAACGTCGTCGTCGGGTGCAGGCTCGGGTGCAGGTGGAAGATCAGCGTCCTCCTCGCCTCCATCGGGGTTGATGACTCCGGGCTCCATCTCAGCTGCTCCAGGCGCATGGTGACCATGAACCTAGTTGTATAGCACGTGGTAGTCCTCGTGCAACTGGTCAATGTACTGCTCGCGGTCAAAGAGCCAGTGCCTCAGCTGATGGGCATCGTTCCGGGCTTCATTCCTCTCTGTGACTAGCTGCGCCATCATCCTATCGGCGTTCCTCTCATACTGCTCATAGCGTGTGACACGTGCACGCAAGGTGGCGAGCTCCCTAGTGACCCTCTCACATCCGCCTTAGCTTCCTCTCTCGGTAGCTATGACAAGTGTTCACCTGGTCCCTCGGGTCTCGGATTTGGTCCGAGTGTCTCTTCTTCTCTTCTTTTTCCC
Source organism: Chrysopogon serrulatus (assembly GCA_015844335.1). Taxonomy (NCBI): domain Eukaryota; kingdom Viridiplantae; phylum Streptophyta; class Magnoliopsida; order Poales; family Poaceae; genus Chrysopogon; species Chrysopogon serrulatus. The sequence goes on from JADLZL010005781.1 coordinate 9,383, forward strand.
TTCTTCCACAAATCCTTGTTCCAGTCACTCGGCTTGTACATTGTTGCTTCGGTGGCATCGTATGCCCGCATCATGGTATACATGGAACTCATAGCCGTGTTATCACCGCCATCAATCTCGTCAACTCCCTCGGCCAACGTGCACGGCTAGGGGACTGCTCCCCCAAACAAAGTGTCCCGAGGGTCATCCCTAGGAAAAGTCCCCGCCAAAGCCGTTGCCGGGCTCGGAGGAAAGCGCTCCATGATCCGGGGGCGGAGCACATGGAATGCGGCTCGCTAGTCCCATCCTGCGGCTTTGTGACACCCGGTGGCACGGACGCGCCACCCGTCCCACTTTCGGAGTCCGGGTGGAGTGGAGGAACAGTGATCTCCACGGCAACCAAGTCGTCTCCACGACGTGGCTCCTCTCAGAACCCAGGGAGTAGACGGGCCGCTGCTCCTCAGCGTATCCGGCGTGACCTAGCACCCTCCAGAGAAGCGTGGGCATGCCAAACTCCTCAAGAAAGTGATCCTCCCTGATCACAGTGCGTGGTGCAAGCTGACGGCGAGGTGCCCTGCCCCCGGTGGACTTGCGTGCGGTTTGCTTAGTGCGAGCCATCTGTCAGAAATTTATCCCGGTGAGACAAGTTATTAATTAACCAAATTTTTAATGGGCAGAAGTAATCAATTTATAAGGGAAGGTAAATATAATGACATGAGATCAACAAACATGATGTATGCACGTATCTTACGTTCTCACAAACTTAGCAAAAATAATTCTAGCGGATATACGGTGGCATACAACGTTCTCTCATAGCGTATAACTAGTCGTTCTACACGAATCGCTGTTATGTACCTGCAGAAAATCCACTTCAGCCCATCCCAATAGTATGAATAAATGCATTGCAGAAAGTAAAGATTAAGCACTCACACGCACGTGCATTCCCAAATACACGCACATGTAGTACAACTACCCGATCCTCGTCCAAAGACGGCATCGTCTCAACAGACGGCACAACCCACAATTAAACACCTTGGTAAGTACATGGTTTTGACATGTAAGTACTTCCGGTATCACACTAGCACTCCCCTAGATTGCCGGTTGGACAACCATGCTCTCACAACTCCCACTTACCGAAGCGTAGAGGCATTTGAACCATACATTACCATCCAAACGAATGGCACCCATACAATTACCTTGCTGCATGGGCAACAGTATAAATAAAATATGATGCAAGCCCCCAAGTTAGTACTTAAATAGCCACCTAGAGTCCTTATTTGGGCATAAAGGATATGACCACAGGCACACTCTTAGTTTTGCAAACGAATTTTCTCAAAAGACTTATAGATCTATAAGTTGAAATCTAGTTTTGAAACCAAAATCCTTTGTTTTAAATAGACATGTGAACAGTAATCGCTAAACCTTGCTCTGATGCCAGCTGTAACAGAACCGACCAATTTATAAAAGCATAAGTGAAAAATCGCTCGCTAAGCAAGCAATTGTCACACTTAAGCCGTTATAAACCCGGTAGTCCGGAAATCTCGAAGGATTTCAAACCAAACATCATCAACCAAGATCGTATAGATTTAGCGTCACCATTCGCATGTTACAACATTTCACAAATAGTTCAACCACATCAGAGTGCAGAAATAAAGTTATTACAAACCAAGTTCTTTAAATCCAACAATGAAACAAATAGTTTTAGGAACTCAACCCACACACACAAACTCGGGTTTAATACAAATGCCCTACCGATGATCAATCCACAAAAGCAAGTGGGAAGAGTAGTAAGAACGACCATAGCCCTTTGGTGCTTAATCCATCGGATATAAGGGGTTTCGCAATACCCGTGGTAGGTATAGCCATCTGCACAAACAACAAGCGGGGAAAACCCTGAGTACGAGAAGGTACTCAGCTAGACTTACCCGACTGACTCAAAAGTAAAAGACTCCAAGGAGTATGACAGGCTTTATCAGGGGATAGCTTGACTCTTTTTGCGGAAAAGCGGTAGTAACATTTAAAGTGATTGCTCAGCTTAATCATTCCTATTTATGCTAGGTGAGCAACTACACTATGCATCATTAAAGTACTATTAATCATGATTAAGCAAGCAAGTAGTAACCATAAACGTATTCATTAGCTTAACCCATCATCATCATTAACCACATTCCATAATCATTACTACGATGTTGCAGCTCAAGTCAAAGTGTTCTTTGTCCAGAACGATGGCGATTCGAATCGATTATTACCGAGCTCGGGGGTATTCCTCATACAAACCACACTCACGCCGCGAAGTGAGCTACGGATCACCGTGGCACGTATCCGGGGAAAAACAAGTACGCGGACTCGCATAGAACCACCGTACCCGGGACCGCCCGACGCCTTAGCGACCATCTTTGGACCTCGGACTTACTCTTTGGCGCCCCTCGTGGTCCCCCATCCATCTCCAATACTGTGCGAACGGATCGAGAACCGGCCTGGGTAGTGTTAGGCTTCGCGGTCGGAAGTGCTTATCCGGCCAGCTAAGTATGAGGCATGCGTTCAATATGACTTGGGGTACAACAACGGTACGGTCCTTAATCGACACAGACGGAATCACTATGGTCCAACAACCCCACAAGACTCCGTCCGGTCTCCATTTATCACGACCATAACCATTAATCAGATGATATCAACATAAGCTTTTCATCAATCACAAGTAACCACCTATACTCGCGGATGACAGGAAATCACCCGACTTCTACCGTCTAAGCAAGCTAAGCATAATACTCGCCCTAGACTAGCAGGGTGTAGCAAGGTGGGATAATCAATGGTAAAGCAAGGATATAATGCATCAACGGTCTCACACAACTCCTATACTTAATGCAACAATCATAAAGCATAATTAGACTGTTAGAAAGCATAGGTAAGGAAATGCTCCGGTGCTTGCCTTGCTCGAAGTCCGACGCGTGGTGGTTAGGACACTCAGGCAGCTCTTCTCCGCCTTCTTCTTGTGGAACCTCCGGTGAGGCTCCTCCGGATGATCCCTGCTCGGTCTCGAATACGGGGGAGGTCCTCCCCGCGAACTGTATGATGCGATGCACATGCATAAGTACGAGTGAATGCATACACGTATGATGCTCATGAATGAAGATGATTAACAGATTATTTGACAGAGTAGGTGCATATCTCTTCTCTACTAACAACTTAACTCATTCACTGAGTATGTGCATACATCTTCTCTAAACACTTAGAGAAGTGCATAAAGAAGAGTGGTGTGTAGGCACACACACATACGCACATCACATGAATAAAGAGAAGTACTACTATTCATAGCCAACATCACATTTCAGTTATGGTACTGTATTACATGACCAGCAAGCATAACATAATTAAAAGTGCACAAGAAGTAATATAGAACTCATTAAATCATTTAATTCCAATACTTATCATTTCATGTGAATAAACAAGCTTGAACTGTGACCTCTGTATAAACAGTCCAGAAAAATCTACAAAAATTACAGGAGCTACATCATGCTATAACAGAGCCATGACAAAATTTTTATGACAATACATCAAGTACAACAGTCTACACAAAAAGATTAAACAGCAGGACAGAAATGCACATTTAATAACTTTGCACTATGAAAAGTGTCAAACAACAGATTTCATATTTTTATCTAGAACTTCTTAGCACAAGAGCAGTCACCAAAAATTACCAGGCCATAATTCCTTATAATTAATTTATTAAAAATCATACAAGAATCAGCCCAGAAATGAAATTAAATCATATTCCAATATTTTTGTACAGTAAATGCATGAAACATATTTTTCCCAGAAACTACATCTCCAATAGAATCTAACAAAATAAGAATCACATTTTTCAGAGCATTCTACAATTTATTATGCATTTACTCAGTTTTCAGCTATTTAAACAATTAAATAAAACTGTACAGTAAAGTACCACAAAAATCACATCTCATATTTTTAATAAGTAGATCTACACAGTAGAAGTCTAACAAAACAAGTCTCACTCAATTTGGATTCCATTTGCACCAGCAATAAAATCAAAAGTGTTTAAACTCGTTTTCTAGAAAACAATAAAAGGAAAAAGGGCCGAGCCCCTGGGCTGCGTAGACCCGGTCCAGTGGACCATGGGTTACTGGCGCGCGGGACCCCGGGTCCACGGGCCCACCGGCCGATCGGCCGAGCAGGGCCGGTGCTCGGCGGGGCGCTTAGCTTCGCGGGCGGGCGAGCCCACCGGGCGCGAACCAAAGTGCACCGGGCGTGTGCTCGAGTGGCGGCGAGGCGCACTCGGTGACACGCTTTGGCTAAGGCCGCGAGCGAACCCTAGCTACGCGGGCGGCGGTGATGGCGGCACGGCGGCTCGGCATGGAGGCGCGGTGACTGTCTCCGGCGCACGGTTGGCTCCGGTGAGGAGCGCACCGCGGCGCCGCCTTGGCGCAATGCGAGCTAGTCCTAGGTTTGGGTGCTTGATTAGCGCTGGAGGGTCCTCGGCGCGTGCATGGCGGGTGGCGGAGGGAAGCTCCGGCGAGCAAGCTGCGGCGGCTGCTACGCGCGCATTGCCCAGACTGAGCGTGCTGGTGCTCGATTCGAGGTCTGGCGGCTTCGGTGCGCGCGCAGAGAGAGAAAGGGAGGGATCAGGGAGGCGGTGACGCGGCGGCGCGAGAGCTTCCGAGCTCCGGCCATGGTGGACAGCCAGGACACGGCGCAATGCGCCCTCACCTCGGCTCGGTGGGCGCAACGGGTGGAGTGGCGGTGTGGAGGAGGGCGAGGCGGCTCTGGTGGCGGGTTTTGGCGGGCGTGAGTGCTCCGGCGAAGCGAAACGGCGGCGGGGCGCGGAGCGACGAGCGAAGGCGAAGGCACTGTTGGTGCGAAGCGAGAGCGAGGGAGAGGCGAGCGGTGAGTGAGCGAGTGTGAGCAAAATGGGAAGGCAGGCGCTGCGTTCCATTTCGGGGCGACGGCCCGGCCGGGGCGGGGACCACCGGCCGTGCATCGCCGGCCACTTGGGGGCGGCCAGCGACGCCGAGCGTGGCGGGCCGAGCCCTGGCGCCGGTCGGCCACGACGCGCGACGCGGGCGCGGCGAGGGACACGGGCCGCGGGCCGAGTTGGGCCGAATCCGCCTGCTTTTCGATTTGTTGAGCTTTTCCCCTTTTTTGAAAATTTGAATCAAACTCAAATGCAACCATTTGACAAATTTAAAAGCATTTTCATAAAGAGTGCCCAAAATAAAAGTTGTAGAGAATTCAAAACTGAACAACTTTTATTTAAGGGTCAACTCCAAATTCTCAATAAATTTTGAATTGCAAATTCATTTTGAATTTAGGGCGTAAAAGGAGATTTTCAATTTATTTTCTTTTTGCTCCAATTTCCACCAAAACTTTTGCAATAAAATTTTGCTAAATCATTTCAAAGTGCTGGGCAAGTGGATCCAACCTTGATCAAGCATTTGCAAGGTAATTAATTAACTAAGCAATTGATCAAGCAATTAATTAATCAAACAAATGCAACACATAAAATGATAAATGCATTTAGGGATTAAATGCTTGATGATGCTTATGTCATGCTGATGAATGATTAGGGTTAATTAATTATGGCCTAATGCATGCTTAAACACTGAGGTGTTACACACGGGCAGGTTTAGGAGAAGCGCAAAGGGATGGCGAGACTAGGGGAGCGAGCAATTTCCGCGGTGGTTGAGCATAGAGCACGAATTTTGGCCGGTGGTGGAGACTGCCGGCGGCGAGCAGGAAGACAAAAGAAGACGACGATGACTGGCATGAGCTATTTATAGCCAAGAGCGTGCACGGAGAGGTGTCCAATGACTTCATGAGCACCTGCGCGAGGCTAGCAGGGCATTGGCCGGGCATGCGTGAAGCACGGGCGGCCGTTCTCGTGGCGCCGACGAGAAGGAAAAAAAGAAGGGTGGAGAGCGGCGGCGAGCTGGCCGGCCACTAGCAGCGGCATGGGCGGTTGCGAGCTCTCCACTCTCCACTGGCCAACACGACGCACGCAACAGAACCGGAGCGGCGTGGCAGCGGCGGCGAAACCGCGCCTGACACGTCGGTGGCGACGCGAAGGGGTTGATGCCGAGCTACTGTTCACAGACTGAAAACATGAACTTCCCCCCTCTATAACTCTCTGCTCTGGCCACCAAAAGGGAAACCAATTCCACCTCTGCGATTTCCTATGTCTGGATTACAACTTTGATTACAGAGACAAGAATTAATTCTCAACAGTTTGCAAACCACAAGCTCCTAATTGACACTAAAAAGAAACTGAAAATCAGTTTCAGTTAGGTTTCAGTTAGGCAGAGGTGCACCCATGCTATTTAACTAATTTTGCAATTTAATTTAAGGCCTAACCACTAACCATCAAGCTCAACCAATTCCACAACATGAAAGTATAAACTTTGTACTATCAAATGATGCACTGGTTTCCAAGATTTTTTTTGTGAGAAATTGTTTTACACAGCCCTAGAAAATGAATTAGGTTACTGGAATTCAGCACTTAGAAAAATTGTCAAAGCTGTTTCCAAAACACATTGAATTCAAAATTCATGCCACTTTTTGAGCAAGATAAAATAGGATTTGGCCCTAGACCCTTAAATAAAGTTTTTGTTACATATATTTTATACTACAACTTTATTTAGGGCTCAACCCCAAAAACTGAATAAAAAACATATACTTGTGCTTTGGGCTATTTCCTAACTTGATAAAAGCACATGTGACATATATAACTTCATGAAAGCACATTTTGGCAAAAATGTGAATATAAACCCTACTTTATTTTTTGATTCTAAAGCATTCTAGGTCACTTTTAGGATTATTTAACAAACATATATGTTGCACACATAAGCCTTGCATTATGATATGCTTATGATATTATGCATAATGATGCTTATGCTTTATGAAATGAAATGCAAAACATGATTAACACCTAGGGTGTTACAAAGCGGCGACGCCGCCCCTTGGCGGCGCGGCCGGGCTCGCCAGCAAGACTGGAGAAGGCCGTCGCAGTGGAGGGGACCGGATCCGCCGGGAATGGGGCGCCGCCACCCGCGGTCGGCCGGATCCGCCGCAGAGAGAGCGCGCCGCAGCCACCGGTGGAGAAGCGCGCCGCCGAGAAGAAAGCGGCGAAGCCTCGAGCAGCGGTGGGCAGGGAAAGGGTAGCGGGCTTTGCGTCTGCTGTTGGAAACGGCAGGTTTTGGGTCACTTCCCTTTCTCCAGTGCGTGGCCCAGATGAAGGAATGGGTCTGCTATTTGGGTGTGAGCTGTTGAAGACAGCCTGATATTGATACCGCGGACTCCCGCCCGCAGCATGGGAAACATGAGTAGTTCATTTCTGCAGTGGTCCAGGGATGTTTGGTGGAATTTTTCCAATTCTCACTATGAAGTGATCGCAGATCGCATTAAGCTGCCCCTACAGGCACCGGCCACAACGGTTGGCCAGCTACGAGCTGTTGTGCGTTTGTGTGTCTGTATTGCAAGTATGTACTTCTTCATATTATAAATATAATAATTTTATAAGGTCCTCCCTTGAAATGTGGATTTTTTTTCCCTGCATTTCTCTTTCTAAAAATGGATTAATTACTATAATTTTTCTGTACGTTTCCATGGAATTCCTGCAGTCCAAAAGTAGTCGAACTCTAATACTATGCTAACTGTATTCTTTTCCGGGCGAGAAAGTAGTAAAGTCAGACGATTTAGCTGGAGCAGGTGTTGAAATCTTGATGTTTATTAGTCCATATATAAAACAATGACACCGAAGAGGAAACGGTCCAGATTCACGGAATCCATCGAAGAACCTGCATCGACCAATGGATACAGAAGGAATATACATCTGGCTGTCTGGCACGGTCTGCTGCGACTGTTTTGTGAAGCATACGTATTTGATTAGGGTGGTGCCTCTGCAGTCTTCAACGAAGTTGAGGCAAGAAAAACGTGTGTATCTACTACTTCCTTGTTCCAAAATATAGTCTCTTTTGGTCTTTTCTTTCCTATGTCAGACCCTAACTTGGAATCTTTTTACTTTTTTGAAAAATTCACCAACATCTAAAATATCAAATATTTTTTTAATAATATATATTTCCATTGCACATTTATTTGAACTTACAATTTTTTTGAGAAAACTCAAACTCAATAAAAAATTACACAAAAATGATTGAGCATCAAACTAAAGTGATTACTACTATACCTTAAAACATAGAGAACACTGTTTTTTATTTTAAAACAAATATTCTATTTTTTGAGCAAAAAAAAAACAAATATTTTATCAAGGCCTCAAGGGTGGATGGAGCTTGGTCATTGGCGCCTTGGCGGGCTTGGGCCATAGAGCGTTGCTGAACTTGAGCAGTGGGCCAGCTTAGGCCATAGGTGGCGCACCTAACGCAGGAGATCCACTTCACGCAGCCCACAGCTGAAACGGCACAGACTTGTTGACAAGCAGAAGACACAAAAGCATACGCCATCCCAGTTCCCAGGCGCGCGAGCTGCAAGGCCGACGTCGATGCCATCGCCGCCATTCCCATTCCCAATTCCAGTTCCGGCCGTCCTCCGCTCGCCGCGACTGACGCGTCGGCGCTGATGCCTCTCCAGTCCCCACCACTAATTGTCCCTTTACTGATTGCGTGCCTGCACATTTGCTGATGTGCACCGATTGACCTTTGCGCGTCAGATACTTCGCCATCAAGGAATCGATAACGCCGACTTGCCGAGGAGGAAGAGCAACGGAACAATCTCGTTCGTGTCTCTTCGATCCGCCTTTCCTTCCTCGCTCACAGATCCACCAAAGATCGCAACAGTCCCCTCCAACGCCAATCTGACGGCGGAGGCGAGGTGGGGAGCTGCCGGAGACGGGTCGGAGTCAGGGTCGGGGGAACAGTGTCATAGACAGACAGACAACATTCTGAACCGAATCCGTGGCGGCGGATGGAGTGGGACGACGAGTGGGTGGCCCCCGACAAGCTGCAGCACGCGGTGGCGTGCCTCCTCATCGCCCGCTCGCCGCCGCGCTCGCCGGCCGCAGCGCCCGCCCGGGCCTCCGCCGCCGCGCCGCGGCCGTCGGCTCCGCGGCCTCGCTCGCGGCCGGCGCCGCCAAGGAGGCCGCGGACGAGGCCGGCCTCTTCGGCTCCGCCGGCGCCTCGCCCAAGGACGCCGCGGCCGACCTCCTGGGCGTCGCGGCCGCCGCGCTCGCCCTCGCCCTGCTCCGCCGCCAGCGCCTCGAGAGGAAGGCGCGTCAGGACGAGGACGCTGTCTCCATCTCCATGGTGTGAGTGTGACGGCGAGGCCTGCGACGGTTGCTTCGATCTGTTGAGGCTTTTGGTTACTGTCCCTGATCTAGTAGCCCATGTTTTTTTTTGTATCTCTGCCCAGATTCTTGCAAAAGATTTTCGTCCGGAGAGAGCTCTCTGATCTGCACAATCTGTTTGTTTTTCCTCCCCCCGGCAGGGTTGTCCAAATGAAAAAGTAAAAACACCTGATTGTGCCAATGTGCATGTGCCATGTGTACTCCTATTCAGTGGCGGATCCAGGATGCCACTTGGGGGGGCTAAACAATAGAGGGGGGGCTAAAGCTAGAGATTAGCTAGGGATTAACAGTGATTTATACAGTAATCTAAGGGGGGGGGTGGTGGATGGATCCGCCACTGCTCCTATATTTCATAAAGAATTAAATAGAACTTCCATAAAAAGTTTTTCTTTGGACAGAAACGGAACTATTATATCATCACGAGTACATGATGCCAGGACATTGATTCCACCTAAGCATAACTTACTACAGGCCAGGTTCAGTTATTCGTGGACTCCGTGTTGTAGATTTTTGATGCAGATTGAATGATTTGAGATTCCCGCAGCCGTTGTGTCTCTTGAGATTCTCCGCGAACTGCAGGGCGGTAGACATCGATGAATCGATCAGATTCAGATCAGCGAACTCGTTGAGGACTCGTTTAGATTGCGAAAAAATTTCAACTTTCTAATTGTAGTCCGTTTCATTTGTATGTAACAAATATTGTTCAATCGTGGACTAATTAGACTCAAAAGATTCGTCTCATAATATATAACTAAACTGTGTAATTAGTTATTTTTTTACTTATATTTAATACTCCATACATGCGGGTTAAACTTGATGTGATGAAGAGAGAGTGAAAAAAAATCTGCAATCTAAAAACAAGGCCCAAATGTGTAGGGCGGTCCAGCTTTCTTGCTCATTTGCACCCTTAGCACGGTCTTCTTGAACTTGCTGAAACGGCTGAGCCATCTCGTCGCGGTCACGCGCTGGTTAAAGGCCTTGCACCGGCGTTCGTAGTATCTTTGCCCAAGGACAAGGCGTCCCCGACCGGCCGATGCAGAACCGTGCATGGGTGGATCTGAGGCTATCCGCACTCATGATCCTCCATTTTCATACTCTATGCATCCCGATCATCAAGATTCTCTACTATGTACTACTTTTTTTCACACCCATTCATACTCTATATCATACTCTATACACTATAAAGCCCACTTGTCAGGATATTTTATTAAAAATTTCTCTCCCTCCCTCCTCTCTCTCCCCACGGCACACAAGCCCGCACCCTCCCTCCCCATTCTCTCTCTCCCCCCCTCAGAGCTCGTGTGTGGACGACCGCCTCCTGCAGCCGTCGACGTCGCAGAAGGAGCGGCCCTCGTGGATGCCGCGGACGGCGCCGCCGCCCCTGCTTCGCGACGCTGGGGCTCGCCGCGGGGCGACACGGGGATGCGGAGGCGCAGACCGGCCCGCGACCCTGCGGCCACGCTGCCACAGCCGTCGTCAACGGGCACGCGTGGGAGTATCGCGCTGGCGCGCGGCGAGGCCGGAAGCGCGCGCGGCTCGGCGCCACGGGCGCGCGGGAGGCGTCGGTTCGCCGCCTGCGCCGCCGGGCCACGCCACCGTCAACGCGAAGCGCGGCGCGGAGGCGTGAAAGCGCGGGGCGGCGCGGGCGCGGGCGGAGCCAGCGCAGCGGCGACGCCGGCTGGTCGGGGCGGGGTCGCGCGGACGGACGCTTAGGCCATGCCCACCGCGGACGTCGAGATGGCTCGAATCGGAAGCGGGCGAAGTAGAGGCGCGGCGCGGCCCTCCTCGTCCCCGGCTCGCCCGGCCCTAGCCATGGTGCGAGGCGAGCTCGGCCTTCCGACCATGGCGGCTGGCGCGGGCGGAGGAGTCGCTCGGCGCGCGGCGTCTCGCTCGCTTGCTCCTCCCCGCTCTGCAGCCTGGGCAAGCGGCGCGGAGGAGCGGCGGGCGGGTGGAACGGCGGCGCGGAGGAGCGCGGAGGAGGGCGCGCGGATGCGTCGCACCCGTGGTGGGCGGCGGGCCCCACGCGCCACGCCCGCGTACCGGACATCCGCGATAACGCTGGGAATGGCGGCCGTCCGGCCATAGCGCACCATTTACCGCTCCGTCTGGCGGCTTTTTTTTCCGGTAAAAAGGCATCCAGGATGGGATGGCCTATCCCACGCGCGGATAGCTCGAGGCCGGCGCACCGCCTCGAACCGAGCGAGCCGCCGCCAAGACGCCGAGATGCAGCCGACACAGCTGAGCGAGCGGCGCGAGCCGCGTCACGGGAGGCCTCGTGGATCGCTATCCGCACTCGTCGTCCTCTATATCCATCCTCTAAAGAGAATATTCCTGTCGGTCATCAAGATTCCGTCCTCTACCTTTGCATTTTTCCGCACTCATCCATACTCTATCACATCCTCCATCTGCCGTGGGACCCACTTATCAAGATTTTTTATTAAAACCCCCACCCACCCACTCTCTCTCCCCTCTCTCTCCCAAACGCACCACCGACTAGTACTACTTCCCCTCGCTCCACCACACCACCACCGACGCCCGCACGCACGAGCCACACGATGGCCTCGCCGGAGGCGGCGGGAGGCGCCACCGCCGCCCACGCCCACCACTAGCGCGTCCCCCTGCCCGACCCCGTACCGCTGGCTACCGCACCGCCGACCATGGGCGCTACGCTTCTGCTTGGCCTCAGCCGGGCGACGAAGCGGCGGCTTCGTGAAGGCGCTCTGGCGGACCCGGCGGCTCGGGACCTCGAGACCGCCACCACGGCCGGAGGGAACACGCTCCTCCACGTGGCGGCCGCAGGCTGGCACGCGATCTCGCGTCGCTCCCCTCCGGCCGCGCCCTTCGCACCTCTGGCGGCGCACGCAACGCCAAGGACACACCTCGCTTCCACTCGTGACGTGACGGGCAAGATAAGGTCGTCGGCGCTCCTCGCCGCCTCTTCGTCCTCGTCTCCCGGCGTAGCTCCCGGCGCTGTTCGGCGGCCGCGGCGCGCCTCATGGGCGGCCCGCGCCCAGCCGCTCCCCGCGGAGCTCCGCGGGCACCGCCTCCCCGGGAACTGAACCCGCGCGACCGGCCGGAGCTCCCGGCCGGGCCGCCCGGCCGGGCCCCGGGCATCCTCGCATCCCCGGGGATGCAGAAGGCGGCGTTCGGGCGCTGAGCGCCCCATTCTCCCTCTCCCTTCCCTCTCCCGCGCCGAGGTGGGACCTGGGGCCTGAGGCGGGCCGGGCCGGGGGGGCGGGGCGAGGCGGCCGCAGCTGGGCGCCGTGCTTGTTCTCCGGGATGATCGCACGTAGCCGCGAGCCCGGAAAGCCGGTGCCGCCCCCGGCTGCGGGGAGGAGGCGCGAGGGGAGGACCGAGGCGTGGAGCTTGGCGGAGACTCCCATGGCGGCGCCGCGCCGCTTCCGGCCGGCGGCGGCCGAGCTCCATGGGCGGCGTCGCCTCCCGCGGCCGAAAGCTCCCTTCTCTCTCCAGCGGACGCAGGACGACGAGCGCGGGCCCCACGCCGCGCCACGCCGTCACAGAGCGCACGCACGCCTTACGACGCCACCTTTGGCGTGCGGCGGCGAGATTCCTACCGACATGGAGCTTTCTAGGACAGCGCTGCGGCGATTTTCGTCCGCCACAGCGCGTCCCAGACGGCGGTTCCGGACCCAGTGCGGGTAGCCTCATGGCCGCCACCGACGGCATGACAGGATGGATCTTTTTTTTTTTTTTTAAACCAGCGAGGATGGATCTTGGATGGCGGCGCCTGGTGTTCCAGGCTCACACCGCTTTACTACCTCTGCGGGCCCTTGGCAGGCCCGGGGGAGCCAACCTGATCGGCGTTCGGCTCGGCCCACGTGAGATGTCACGAGTTCTCGCCCAATTGTCACCAAAGCTGGGCCTCCGGACCCCATTGTTATCTCGGCCCACGTGGCCGTAACAGTCGCGGCTCGCTAGCCTCCTCTCTCCTCGTTGAGTCCAGTGAACCAGACGAAGCCCACCCCACCCCACCCCACCATGGCGCTGCTCGCCGCTGTAGCCGCCGCTGCGCGCCGCCGCTGCGACCGCCTTCTCCTCCACACCCGCCTCCTCACCACCACTTCCTCCACACACCCTCTCCCTCCCGCCCCGGATCCCTCTCCCACCACCCCCGCGCCGTCCCCGGTCCGCACTCCCCGGACGAGCAGTTCGCGGCGTGGGTCACGCGGCTGCGCCCGGGCTTCACCGCGTCCGATCTCGCCGCGGCGATCACCGCCGAGCCGGACCCGGACCTCGCGCTCGCGCTCTTCCGCTGGGCAGCGCTGCGCCCGGGGTTCCGGCACGCGCCCGAGTCCTACCTCGCCGCGCTCGCCGCGGCCTCGTCCGGCCGCCGCCCCGCCGCGGCCGAGGCCCTCGTCCACGACGTCTTCGCGGGCGCCTGCGCGCCCGACCTCCGGCTCTTCAACGCCTGCCTCCGCTTCTGCTGCGCGCGCCGCAGCCTGTTCCCGCTCGCCTTCGACATGTTCAACAAAATGCGCGCCATGCCCGCCGCCGCGGGATGCCGCCCGGACGTCGAGACCTACACGCTCCTCCTCACCGCAGTCGTCCGCCGCGTGCGCCGCCCGCCGGCGTCGATGGTTTACCTCCACGCCGTCCGGTCCCTCTCCCGCCAGATGAAGGCCTCCGGCGTGGTTCCGGATACCTTCTTGCTCAACCTCATCATCAAGGCCTACGCGCGGTGCGTGGAGGTAGACGAGGCGCTCAAGGTGTTCCGTGAAATGCCGCTGTATGGCTGTGAACCCAACGAGTTCACCTATGGCTACATTGTCAAGGCCATGTTTCAGAAGGGCAGGTCGGACAAGGGGATGGAGTATTTTGCAGAGATGAGGGAGAAGGGATTTGTGCCATCAGGAGGCGTCTACATGATCGCCGTGTCGGCATTGGCATTGGAATGGAGGTTTGAGGAATCAAGGCGGGTGCTGCTGGATATGTTGGATTGTGGGAGGAAGCCAGATATGATCACCTACAGGACACTGCTGGAGGAGCTGTGTCGGGCTAGTCGGACAGAGGAGGCATTTGAGGTGCTGGAGGAGCTGAAAGGGAGGAAGCGAGGGCCATTGGACCAGAGGATGTATTCAGAATTGCTGGATGGGCTGCACTGGATTTCCCAGCCTCATCGGAACAGCCAGTCTGTCCTCGACAAGAGTTCTGATGATTAAAAGTGTTCAAATATTATTGTCTTGAATTATTGTGTCGCTCATGGTCATCCAGAATCAAATGCAAGGCTGGCTTTAGTTGAGAAGACTCGCTAGATCTGCTTGAAGATTCAGCATGAATTGATGCACTGGAGTCACCCAACTGCCCAACTCACATAAGCGCTACGCTAGCATGATTGATGCACAGAGAAGACCTGAAGAATACCTTGCGGAGGCGTGGCATCAAAATTCTTGCGTTGTTGCGTTGTTGGCATGCGTCCACATATCTGTTTATACTACAAGTTGCGGTGACCATTTTTGGGATAGCTTTCAATGGCACCATTTCAAGTAAATCCTGGCGCAGCCATTCAGGAAAAAATTATTCTGTGGTATCATATGTGACATACAGCTGTATAAAAATTTCAGTGGTTTACACTTGTTATATGTTCCTTGGAGTTATGTTTCTGTAGTTTATGTTTTGGTGTTCAAAATAAATAGCTTATAGCCTGGATGACTGATAGAAGGTAGTACGTTCATGTATATTCGAGATGGTCCTTTTTTTCTTCTAATATCTTTTTAGGAGTTGAGACTTGAGAAACATGGAGGTTTTGGGAGAAAAATTTGAGGAACTCTTGGAGATGCTCTTACTCCATTACTTAATAGATTATATGTCCCACTCCAGCCCATGTACATATCAAGATTGTCTTATTATATTTCCTGACTTATTATATATATATATATATATATATATATATATATATATATATATATATATATATATATATATATATATATATATATATATATATTAAACGATACTGTATTATATTACTGGATAAGGAAAACATACAAATACGTGTACGAATACAGATACACTGTATAAGGATACATGGACAGTTGTCCCCTCCATCTAACACAAAGGCCCCTAGAAAAAGAAGAAATTACAATGACAACCTCGGACCCAGTGCTGCCCAACACCAGACGACGCCGCCGCCGACCACCAACTCGGCCGCCGACGAGGAAGACGCCTTGGCCACCATGTATCTGGAGGAGCCCCATCGCTGCATAGCTTTGAAGTGAGCCGCAATGGACACCTGACGCCAAGGCCGGGATGAAGACACCGTTGAAAGAGCATCGGCCGGGACGCACCCCGAGCCCTCCAATCCTGGACCGAGCTTCGCGACGACGCGCGCGGCGGGATTCGAGCTTCGATCCGTCCTCCAACTTGCCGCAACACCCACAACCGCGCTGATCCTCGACAAAAGGCGCCGCCGTCAGCCGACCGCGCCAACTCCAACACAGAGGATTCACCAAATCCCCACTTCCGCAGTCCAACCATTGACGGCGAAGAAGACCGCCAATAGGGCGTGGAAAGGACCGGAAGGACTTATTCCCCTTCGACGCCGCCGCCAACACCTCGCCGGCGCCGCCAGAAGAGGAGCCGCAAGGAGAGCACACCTCCCCGGCAAACACTAGACCTAGATAGGAAACTACCTAGCCTATACACAACCGCACGGCGATTCGCCGGTCCATCTCGCTTCGGCGGCGCCTAAACGACCACCGGAGAGGGAGAGGGGCCGGCAAATCGCCGCCGGGATCTTGGTTCGCCTCCTTTTCGCCTCTCGGTACTGTAGCGTTTCGAAGAGACGAGAAGGGAGAAAGTGCCTCGTAGGACTGGCCAATTAACTTATTATATATTTAAACTACAGCAACTGCTTTGACAGTTGATATTCCTTCTTCACGAACCTTTTAGCCCAAGAACCAACACATTTAATTAATAAAAAAATAAAAAGCTATAATAATTTGGTTGAAACACGGCTTTGTGGACCTGTTTTCCCGTTCTCCCTCGTTCCCACTCCCCACTGCCTCCCGTGTCCCCATGCCCAACATTACATTCAGGCGGCGTTTAGACGGGGATTGGGATAGAGTTAAGGATAGGCATATCCATGGGCGGAGCCAGGTATCTGGCAAGGTTTGGCTTACGCCATACCTAAAATCTGTACAAAAATACTGCATATATGTGGTGTACTAGTATATATATACATACATGACATATATATGTCAATACATTAGTTTAGTGGCTGGGCTGGTGGCTCCACTTGATGATGTTGGGTGCAATTAACAAACCGAACGGATGGAAGCTAATGGGGCAAGGTTTGGCTTACGCCATACCTAAAATCTGTACAAAAATACTGCATATATGTGGTGTACTAGTATATATATACATACATGACATATATATGTCAATACATTAGTTTAGTGGCTGGGCTGGTGGCTCCACTTGATGATGTTGGGTGCAATTAACAAACCGAACGGATGGAAGCTAATGGCCTGATGGAACAACTGCTCGCCTGATGGATGGAAGCTAAACCTCGCCATACCTGAAAAAGTTTTCTGCCTCTGCCACTGGGCATATCTTATCCTTCAAAGGGTATTATATCTTAGTTATTTATTTTTTTAGTCTCATTTAATTCTAACCATTCATCTATTTTCTTTTTCTATCCCACTTTCTATATCTCTATATCCAAACATGCCCTCAGCCTCAGCACAGATGCATCTAACTTAATAATTGTCTTAACTGGCCAAAAAAATTGTCTTAGGCGTAAAACCTCGACTCTGAAGTAAGACCGGGCGCACCAGAAGGGACGGTATCCCATCCCGGTACATGTCCATGTTAGCCTTTACAGTGGTTGAACGCCGCGCAATGGATTCCCCCTGAAAGCGTCCGATTACGCACATTACATCCGGAAATATGGCGCCTTCCCGAACAGACGCTATGGAGCGTGGGGACCACGGCCAGAGGCTGGCAGGCTGCTGTGTGCGTCTGGAGAGAGAGAGAGTTGAGCATGCAGCGGGTCCCATGCATTTCTTTTGCTAAATAATGCTATAACTTACAAACCAAAAAACCAAATAAAATTTTAATTGTACCATTAAATTCGTTTCAATAAATCCTTCAAAACAAGATCTCACATGGATATATTTAGATAAAATTTATAGAAGATGACAAGTGGGGCCGTTGTTGGTAGTTGGTATAGAGTATGAGATATAGAGGATGATGAATGCGGAAGAAATGTGTATAGAAAAGAGAATCTTGATGACCAGGATATATGGAGAATGAAAATAGAGGACGATTAGTGCGGATAGTTAACACGTAAACACTGACTCCCTCCTGCTTGCGCGATTCCGCGTCGTGACGTGGTGATTGGTGGAGTTCTAGTTCCTTCCCCTCGAAGACAAGAGAGAGGGAAAGAAAAAAAAAAAAAAAACTCGCTCCCCGGTCCGCGATTCGGCGGCCATTTTAATCGGGAATTTCAACCTCCCACTCCCAGTTCCCCGAGCGAGCGAGCGGGGCAGCGCGCCAGGATCGGAGGCCAAGAAAGACGCCATCAATCAGCAGCTGCGGCCGCAGCAGGAGGAGGAGGAGATGGGCCTGTGCTCGTGCTGCTGCCGGTGCCTGGAGCTGCTGTGCTCGGTCCTCCTCCCGCCCCTCGGCGTCTGCCTCCGCCACGGCTGCTGCTCCGTGAGTCCCCCTCCACCTCCCTCCTCTTCCTCCTGATCCCTTCCCCATCCTTGCTCTGCGCTTACAGCAGCCCGTTTGCGTTTCCCGGCAGCTGGAGTTCTGGATCAGCGTGCTGCTCACCATCCTCGGCTACCTCCCCGGCGTCCTCTACGCCGTCTACGTCATCTGCTCCGTCGACCCCCACCGCCACCGCGACCCCGACGAAGACTACGTCTACGTCGCCTGACCGATGGACGGAGGGATGGATCCCCGTGGTCCGTGGTGCTCTGTTGTCTGTTCCGTGCCTCTGCTGCTACCTCCGTCCGACGTGCTGTGCGCATCTCTGTGTTGGGTTAGTAGACTATAAATCCGTCCTGTGCCCGTCTGTAACTGTAAATTCGTGACAATCTGAACGAATTCATCACTCCATAAAGATCTTGTGTTGTGGGATCTGTGCAGTTAATTAGGGTTGTTTTGCTACCACGTCCAGTTTTGCTTGTGAATGAAACTGCAGATGGTTGTTGATCCCCTGAATTTTGGTTCCCTCATTACCAGTTGAGGTCAATTCGAGACAGCTTAGTGCTTTGTACGTCAATCCATGCTGGCGGTGCCTCACTTGTAGTGAGCAATCAAGCCCCACTAGAATTGAAAATAGCTACTCCTTATACCAAAATAAAACAAAATAAAACATCCATGAGAACTGAAAAGCCATCAATGAAGTAAGGTTTTCATGAACATCACTTGCTAGAAACCAGGGCATGCAATTTGAACAGCTAGGGGATCGTATATTCAATGATTCAAATAGAGGGTCAGAGCCTCTGTTAACCATATTTAGTGGTGTCAATTTGGATCTGTTCTTACAAGCTCATTGGTGAGTGGTAAATACTGTCTAATGTCTAGAAAGTAAGTTCTAACTCCAAAGGCCTAGCATAACATAGTAGGAAACCTGCTCCCATAATCACATCTGGGATGCCTTGGCATACTGAGCGAATCTTGAGAGTCTGTGATTCATAAGAGCTGCTGGATTTCCTTCTTCAACCTGAAGTGGAGCAGGGTAGAGTTAGATAATAATCCTACATTAAATGGATAATAAGGCATTTGAACAAAAGCATACTCATGATCTGTGTCATTTACCATAGGCATTAAAATGATGTTCCATTTTTGTTTGTCTCGTGGTTTAGGATTCTTTTTTTTTCTGTATGTAGTGTTTTTAACAGCAATTTTCACCAAATGTGGCATTCTCATTTGTATTCTTATTGATGGTATCATTCTTGTGAAATGGTTTCGTTCCCATATTCCTCTTTGGTTTTTGCAATGGTCCTTAAAAATGTCAATCCTAGTAGCACAACTTACCAGTTTCCCTTGATCAAGAACTAGAATATTGTCCATCTTCATCACTGTTGAAATACGATGTGCTATGGTCAGAACAGTCATGCCTTTGCATTCAGCAGAAATAGTATTTTGCAACAGGAAGGCTGTTTGGTTGTCAACATTGGCTGTGCATTCATCTAGACAAAGCACCTGCAGAATCATTAACTCTGACTGAGATTTTTAACCATCATGAGAACTGATGGAATTAGCCAAACAGGTTTGATTAGGCTTTTGCACAGTTGTGTTTATGTTATAAGCAATGATATGGTAGCCCATACCTTGGACGATTTTAGGATGGCACGGGCAAGGCATAGGAGCTGTCGCTGCCCTACTGAAAAAGATGCACCACTTTCTTTCACGTGGATGTCAAGTCCACCTATTGATTCTACCTCTCCTTTCATATGGCAGTTTTCAAGAACTTCCCATATCCTGAGATCTGTTGTTGTATTGAAAGGATCCAGGTTTTCCCTATCATGTATATTCACAATTAAAATATTGAACGTTGAACATAAATTTTTGGTTATTCCCTAATCAGTGCAAGCATGAAAGCAGTTAAAAGCAGCCTGAAAACTGTGAAAAAAGAGCACTCAGTAGTTACCTCAAAGACCCATCAAACAAAAAGGGGCTCTGTGGAACTACTGCAAAATGTCCACGGAGTTCTCGGACGGCAACTTTAGCCAAATCAATGCCATCTACTAAGATGCGGCCGTTGCAAAGTGGAACTAAGCGGAAAAGTGCATTCAGTATACTTGATTTGCCTGCTCCAGTCCTTCCTATTATTCCAACCTAAAAGCCAGAGCAGATTTCAGGACAGCTTCGCAAATCAAAATGATTCAGTGCAAGTATTGGAAGCATCTTACCTGCATGCCTGGTGCAATAAGGAATGAAACGTCACTTAAAGCAGGTGGTAGCTCTGGCTTGTACTTCAGTGTTACATGTTCAAACTCAATCTTCCCTTCCGTTGGCCAGCTTCTCGGTGGAGGTTCTGATCCCTGGAGTTCTTCTTGAGGTATGCCAATGTACTGCAAGCATCATCAGACTAATAAAGCTAGAGAGATGCATGATGAATAAGGATAAATGTGATTCTTCGGGTTACCTCGTCAACCCTTTCCACAGAGATCATTTCCTTTTCTGTCTCTGTAAAGGTGGTTAAGAAGCCATTCAGCAACGATACTACAGGTGCTGCATATGATAAAGCCAGACCCACCTGCAGTAGATTTTTTTTAATATGATTAATATCTAGTACTTTGAACAGAACTATATTTCATTTCCATCAAGATGGAAATGCCTAAGCACAAGGTCAGGAATTGTGTCCAATAAAACCTACCAATCCAGGTGTTGCAAAGTTGACAAGATAACTGCTATGGAAGCTGACAGTGGCCATCATGGCGATAAACAGAATGATAAAACCTGCCAACAACTGAACAGTTTGCTCGTCACTGCAGTGCCTGATTATAGGCCTTTACTGATGGATAAAAGTAACTAATTCCATGTACATGATGATTTTATTATAGCAGGACAAAAAAATGTACCTGGAGTCTCAACGAGAGCCACAAACTAGCAATGAGCTCAGAGTAGGATGTTTTCTGATATAGTGTCACATGTTGGATGAATCTTTCCAAGAAGAACCCCTGTGTAGTGTACTGTCAGTATCTTGAACAAACCACACAAGCACTAGCACTAGGGCCTTTGACATATGATGCTTTTGAGTTCAAAAATTTATGATGTTTTAACATCCTTCTGAATTTGTCTAAATGCAACTAGAATGCTTCTTTCTGCCCTGGGAAAAAAAAAAAGAAGCATACTTCATTCTGGAAAGCTCTTATTGTTGATGAACCATCAAGTGTCTCTGTGAAAGATGAATAGATTGGTGAACGAGCAACGCTATCAAGTCGCCGTACTTCACGTGATGTAGACCTGTAATAGAACTGTACAAATCATTAGTTTCTTTCTCCATAAGGTACAGCTCAGATATATACCGTGATGCACTGTGTTAACCAAGAGAAAAGAAAGATTAACTGTTATACACTACTGTATTAAAGTATGGATTTTATATTTTTTATATAGTACATAAAGGCTCAGATAAATGAGCTAAGCGTCCATACAGAAATAAATGAGTGAAATTGGTACCTGCAGCTTCCTATAGATAAGCCAGAGTGGAAGTAAGATGAGTAAGAAGGAAACCTGCACCAAACATTCATGAAATACAAGAAACATGGTTTAGTTTCCTTTCTAAAGTACAAGGCTGGCCCTGAACTATTGTTTATATACATAATTTACCTGTGAATAAGACAAAACAACCAGAGTGCCGAGTAAGCTGAAGAAGTTGGCCACAAATATATTGAGGATGAAAGGAAGAGAATCATCAACGGTGTACAGGTCTGATGATAATCTGGAAGTTTGTAAAGCGTCGTCAAGGCCAAGGGGTGTTTCACCCTTTCAAAGTTTACTAAAAACTCTAGAGGTGATCTGATGAATAAGATACCAAACCTGTTAAGGATCCGACCACTGGGATTTTGGTCAAAGAAACAAATCGGTGCACTGATGATATTTTCAAGAAGAGATGCATGAACATGGATTGCTGCACGGAGGCCACCAAATGCAAAAGAAAATGCTCTTCCCAAAGTGAAAAGAGAATTGATGATGCCAAACATAGCAAGGATAATCTGCATAGGCACACCAGATTCAACATACTGATTATTATGGTTCATGTTAACTTAGTAGAATCTTACCATCCCTCAAAAAAAAGAGAAAGTACTCTTACCAGATAAAATCTTGTGGTGTTGGTGCCTGTGCTGGTATCAACCCAGTAAGTTAACCAAAGATCATTGCCGTTACGAGATGCTTGCATTAAGAATGCGCTTAGGAATATTAAAACAACAGCTGACCATCCTGCAAATGCTGCATATTTTCTGTAAAAAATAACCATTATGAATAATAGATCACCCAAGACAAATATTTTTATCATTCTATTGTATAGGGCACTCCAGTTCACAAAATAACTCACTTGTAGACACCGAGCTCAACCTTGCCTTGTTTCCTTGCCTCCTCTTCTACCTGATCTTTTGTCTCCTCATAAGAAATGACAGAATCTTCAAGTATATCATCAGTTTTCAGTTCACATGTTACCATTGGTGTTTTATCTTTCACAGAAGCTACAAAGGAGGTAGGCCTCGAATTATCTGGCATAGAGATTCTTGAATATGGAGTTGCCAAGAAAGATTCCAGTGTCCCGAACCACTTAATGAGCCCATTAGCCATGACTACAATCATATCTGCAGCAGCAATGGCCTGGGAAACAGAAAAGGAAACGAAAGGAAAATTATATTGTTCTTTCAGGATCACTCTGCTTATTCCATGCGTACAGCCTAGTAGTAGAGATATAACCTTAAATATGATTCATACATTTAATACCAATGTGCCACAGTTAGTTTGGATAAGATTCAATGATATTACCTGAAGATTGTGCGTGCTTAGCAATCTTGTTTTCTGTGTTAATTGGTGCCCCATAACAGCCTTTTCCAGGATCCACGAAGCAACTTGGGAGTCAACCGCGCTAAGGATGTCATCAAACAAGTAAACATCAGAATTGTGGTACAAAGCCCTGCAAGTATATGATCATAATGTTAGCTAGCGAGCTTAAGAAGGATGAAAGTCCACAAAGTTGTCAAAAACATAACCTTGCCAATGCCAGACGAGCTCTCTGTCCACCAGACAAGTTGGTACCTTTCTCTCCAATATGTGACATATCTCCTCTGGCCATTGCCGATATGTCAACATGAAGCGCACATGCCTCTATTACTTCTTCGTATCTGCATTAATTTTGTGATGCAGACTGTTAATTAAAAGGGAAGCAATAAATTCTATGGTGTATGAACATCTCCAACGGTTCATGTTAGCAGCTCTAATGTCATGCAAGACATAATAAAACAAACTTGTGATAATATCTGTCAGAGACATAAATAAACTACCTCCTCGGATCAAATTCTTTCCCAAGCAAAATATTATCTCGTAAAGAGCCAGATAAGATCCATGGTACCTACAGAACCCAGTTCCATTTTTAGTCTCCAGACATTTCAAATGCAAATCTTAAGCAATTTCCAGGTCATAAATTGCTACCTGTGGTACATAGGCAATTGAACCACAGGAGCTAACAGAACCACTGATGACATGAGTCTCTCCAATGACTGTGTTCAACAAAGATGATTTACCAGAACCAACCTAATATGGACATAAAATTTCCTCAATTCAGAGAAAAACAGCAATAACATCAGATTAGACGATAATAAAAAAAAAAAAGAACTGAACATTGCATTTCTTTCCATGTAATGGCAAATTGAGATATAATATAATATGCCAAACACATGATATTCAGTTTCCCCAACCAAACCATTAACGAAATTGTGTACCCCCACCACATAACCAGCCTAGAACACCTTCGTACAAAAACGAAAATTTGATGGTCAGAATAACTACACCTCGCCTACAATTGCAATAAAGAGCCCCTTTTGTAGCTGCAAAGATATATCTCTGATAACTAAGCTTGGATCAGCAACAGAGCTACTAGACCAAGAACAGGATACATTCTGAAGGACAATGGCCATTGGATTATAAGTTACTTCGGTGTTTCTCTTAAAGTGGTGGTTTAAAAGGTCAGCAGAGGCAGTTAACTCGGATGAGTGATGCTCTGGAGTAGATAAATAATTACTGAGCCGTCTGCTAGAGATAACAGCCTGCAGCAACCAAAACATGGAATGTTAGTGCAGCTGCAAATGTATGTAACAGTATAATGACATAAACCAATTATCCACTTACATCAATCATACCATTAATAACCCATGGAAATGAGTTTAACGGTGATATTAGTGTGTTAAAGAGTGCAACACAAGTAAATACCTGTAATAAGGATACCAGATATTAGTAGGAAGTTTCTTGGTCCAAAGGCATATCGTAAGCATATCATTCATAATATTGTTTTACCGTGGCAGCATCCAATGTGTGTCCCATTATTGCAAAAATAGAAAAGGTGAAAAGGGAGAACAATGTCGGTGTGGTTGCCCAGAAATAGACGCACCAAGCATCCAGATATTTTCTAGTCTATTGGGAAATAGGAGGCCATTGTTAGTTCCAGTGCAAGATGTGCAATTTATTATAAAATATAGATTGATCATGAGCAGTTGCATACCGCAAGATGCTTCACTTCTGATTCTCTTCTTTCCACCAAACGTTCAGTGAATAGTTTCTCCCAGCTGTACATCTTCACTGTTCTAATATGTGCTAAGAGCTCCCCTGCACAGCTTATCCTATTCATGGATAAATTTTGGAGTATTAAGTTCTATAATTATTTTGTTGACTAGCAAACGTTTGCATGATTCCTCCTGCCTCATGACCCAAAACAAATCAACAGTTTATGCCAGTGAGGCTGAGGTATAATGTAATGGTGTTTGAGAAAGCACCTCGGCGATATGGGAACATGGCAAAATGAAACAAAGGATGTCATCAAATGCAATGGAGGACCAGTTCTCTTACCTCCTATCTTTTTGGTTCATCATCTTTTGTGTTGCACCAGCAATCCTTGTAGAAATCCATTTGTTCACTGTGCATTTGTACATCGTTACAAGTAAAAGAGACTGACATGGTTAAAATGAAAAAAAAAATGGGCAGAAATTTTAATACGAGGAAGATATGATTATATTTTACATATGGGTTAGCATTACACACTAAAATCTCAGTCCTTAGCACCATCAGGTTCTTATAACATACATCTATTTGAATTTGGACTCATGCCTTGGTCAATAGATCAATTTCACAAGACAATAAGGGCGAACCAAGAGATGTATAGAATTATCACAATCCATTTTGGAAGGGGAAAAGGTCATGCATGGCTGCAAATCTTTGAATGCCGAAGAAGCCTTATACAGAACAAGGAAGCAAAAGGTAAGCATACCTGGTATTAGTATGATTGTTATTGCAAGCCCAGATAGAAAAGCATAATTGACTTGTGTATATAATAGATAAAGAGCAACTCCAATCTGCAGTGGCAAGCTAGATAAACACCAAATCATGCAAAGAATAGATAATGGAGTGCATGTGTACATATAGTAATTTAAGTCCTTCATACACAAAAAATGTGAGATTGAGATGGGAAGTACCTCCAGGCATCATGAAGGCTGTTACACAAGTTTATTGTGCGGTCAGCATCAACAGACATGAAGGTTTGTATCTCACCTTCAGAGAACCTAGAACGCTCAGCTAGACTGAGGCATAGGCACTGTTTTTTAAAGAAAGATCCATCCAAATTTTAAAAAACAACAAATAAAAGTCAAGTAAAGCTATAACATGCTTCAAAATTGAATTTGTACAAAATACAATGTCAAATTGGTAGATCAAAACGAGCTGCCACAGAAGCTATATAGAATACCCAACAGAAGTTCTACGCCATATCACAATTAGCAAGAACTGAATACCTTACGATAAATTATCCCCATGATGCTTGATCGTAACATCAACTTGAGCTTTGCTAGACGAAAGGAGTACTGGCTATCTAAAAAGGACCTAGCATATAAAAACAAAAAGTGTAAACGAAAAATGTTAGTTAATACTAAGACCGAAGAACTTATAGTCCAAGGAACCACCAAGGTGATTCTCTTTCGACAGGCAGAGGTCCACTAATATGGTATTCTGTTTGTGTTTAGAATGACAATATATTATAACAAAAAAATATAACACCCATAATACAACAAGGTGCTCACTGCTCAGAGATGTAATTGCTAAATTCAACTTAATATTATCATCAAATTCAGTTGTTGGTATGACTGAGTGCATTATCTGCTCCTCATAAGGAGGAAAGTAGATAGGTTGCAACTTGAAACCACATGAACATGTAACACTAGTACGAAAGTAGAACATGATACAGCTGCAGTGAACCTAACATGAGAACACCCCGTAATGTAACTTATATTTCCAGTATATAAGTTGAGAACAGTCTGTTAAACGTCAAGAAAAATAAATGGCACAGAAAGGATGCATTTGTCATTATCAAAGGTTTGAGTATAAAAGAAATCATAAACACTTCAGTGGATGTGCAAAAGTTCAAATCATATAGTAAGGATGGTTTACTTGATAATAGAAGTCAATCCTAAGGAAAGGGCAAGAATATATCCATCCATGCCATCAGAACCTGAAAAGTAGTGCAGAAACCAACGGAAGATGTAGATTAGTTTATTAGATCGCTAAAGAAGTCGAATCACAATTTCCGAATCAGATGGATCTGACCAGATAAGTAGCAGTATTTGCATGCACTTCTATTTTATGTAAGAATGCCTATATATTTTTAACTACAAATGTCTGTATGTTACACAAAATTTCTAAGTGAGCAACTCAAGAATCCTAAAATTTACTGAAAAGACATCTGTTGTTAATCTTTCCCTCCCAAATTTCTAAGTGAGCAACTCAAGAATCCTAAAAAATGAACAGAGTATCTATTTGCCTGGGAGAACTTTTTAATAATTAGTCTTCTATTCTTAAGGAATTAATACCTTGCTGAAGAAGTCTTATAAACTTGTTCAGCAACAGAGGACTTACAAAACTGATGCTGTCATTTAATACCTGCATGAATAGAATGTTAGAAATTTAAAGACAATCAGTGTGAACTTCAATTTAAGAATGCTTGAATTTGAAATTAGGGTAATAACATGAAAAAGTTGCTGTTCTGAGATAATTAATCGCATGTTATCGTTCATTGAGTTTCAGGTAATACTATGATAAAATGTTTCAGGTCACTTGTGTAATCTGCTCATTGTAGGATATATTTATTGTTCCTTGCAAAAAAAGATATATTTGCTAATTGCCATAAAAGAGGTGAGAACAAAGGACGCAGAAATTTTATATGCCATGAATCCCAGAGTTGACATCTAGCAACATCCTTTTACTCAGTTCAACAATCTCAATGAAAAGAAAAGGATACCTTAAGAAGGCCCAAACGCAAGTATGTCCATCCATAAGAATAAGACATGGCTCTAAGTAGAGAGGAGTTGTCATGGTGGTTTTGATATTCAGCAGTCCAGGAAGACAAAAGTTTGTCATAACAGGAGGTAGCTCTAAGCTCAGTTGGTAACTCAAGTAAATCTGTGAAGTCAAGTTGTCTTGTGATACCAATGTCCATCACTGGATTAATGAATCTGAAAGTCAACAGTTCCCACAAATTGTAATCCTTTACCTGAAAAAGATAACATTAATGAATAAGTCACAATTACATCTTGGTGATGGAACACTAATAAGATTGGACAGGATCCAAATATCGATGATCAACTCCAAATATTGAACAATAAGAATGTCAATGCACGTCAGCATGCAGTAGTAAGCACAGGTCCTGTAAAATTTAAATACAGGCCAACAAGGCCTGTTCGAGAACAAAGATCCTGTAAAATTTGCAGGTGATATTGTTGTTCATACACAGAAATTTACAAGAGTTTTTTTCCCACATGGGGAAGGGGGCATGCAAATTCCTTTTAGGAGACATTTCAACACAATCCAATCAAAACAAGGCAAGCCTTTCCAATATTTATATATCTAGGTGGTAACACTAAGCATGTCATTGTATAAAACAAATTCACGTGTGACAGAATGTATTACAAGATCATGTATTCAAATTGCAAGCTAATAGAAACTTTACAGCATGCATAAGATTACCTCTACTTAGTATAATGATACACACCTCTCATGTATGTTCGAGAAGAAAAAAACCATGCATAAGATGATATTACAACAGCAATACCATAACCAATGTAAAACTTATTACCCAGGTTATAGATTGAAATTGTACTGAATGTACAATAGAAAACCAAAGGCTTATTATTAAAATCACATACCATGTTTGTAATTTCACCCTCAGCTTTTTCATCATTTAGAATGAGAGGGGCTTCAATAGAGTTCGCTTCTCTGAAAGAGTGAAGATTTGCACATTACTTTTAGGACAATGATAATGAAATGAAACAGTATGTGCTAGTTGCTAAATAAAAAAAAGGAAATGTACTAGTTCACAAAGATCTTACACAATGTAAATATAAAAAAATATTCAGAAACGCAGGCAAATTGGGGAATCAGGTACCTTTTGTTGCCTGATTGGCCTACTGCAGCAGCCACAATAACAAAGAGTCCAAATGTGGTTGCAGTACAAAATGAGATAATCTCCATAAAAGATGACATTGCCTATTGATTAAAGAAATCTTAGAATAGATGTTTAAAGAATAAAATAAATATATTTTATTTCAGTCATAATAAAACAGCAGAATTTTGCAGAGGTCTACCACAGCTTATTAACACGTCGAAGAGAAAGGAAATCGTTTTGAAAATAATGGGATACCTTTAGTAAGGTCAGCTTGTATTGCAAATGAGGTATCTCTAGAATAATCTTCAAGATCCAGCAGAAGCACATTACTGGGTTATAGAGGATTTCAAACCAAGCCCCACTGACACAGACAAGACTTACAGACATCTATCAAAAGGAATTTTAGCACCAACTGTAAGGACATTTGTTCAAACATTTATATGACTCGGAAGAAAAACAAGATCATTATGATAACAGAGTTCTTACCCATGCAATAAACTGGGAGCATGTGAAGAATAGTTCATAATTCTCAACATCCTTCCCCTCAAATTTCTTCTTAGCTAGCATAGTTAGTCCAACCAAAGAAAGGCAGGCTGCAAAACCAGGCACACCGAATGCAAACTTCTCCGATAAACCTCTCCTGACGTTCTAAAGTAGTAGAACTATTATTATTATACATAACAAGGTACAAATAATGAATAACAATAATTAAATAAGACAATTATCAGGTAACAGGCATTAAATGTAAACAGAGCCACTCGCCTCAGGCATTGCTTCTATATAGTGTTAACTAATTTTTTGTTTTTACAGTTTGCCTTGTGTCAAGGTATTTTGTTCCATTAAGTAATTTAATGCAAGAAACATATAATATCATTATGTAGTACTGGGTGGTATATTATGCTGCCAGCCGCTTGAATTCTCCTAGTATTAATATAACCACCAAATTTCTCAATTCTTGATCCAGTTTCAATATCAACTTATTCATAAGTAACTGAAGGTGCTAACCCTACAATTACTTAGGACTAAATCATTAGTGCAAGCTTTACTTGAATACCCAAATGGTCTACCACAAACAGAAACATGTGAAATATATAATGCCATATCAGGAGCATCAAAGGCATTTGAATGAGGCCTAATAATACATTAACAGTAATGTATTGCTTTGTAGGCATATAATGTAAACACAAAAAGGACTAAATTAGCAGCAGTATAGTAGATTCTGCACTTGATTTACCCCCTCTATGAGCACAACGCAATTACATACTACCTCCATCCCAAATTATAAGACGTTTGACATTTTTGACACCAAGTTTGACCACTAGTCTTATTTAAATTTTTTTGCAAAATATCACTTCTTTTATCGTGACTTGCTTTGTTAATAAGAGTTCTTCAAAAATGACTTGAATTTGACTATTTTTATATATTTTTTCTTAAATAAGATGAGTGGTTAAAGTTAGATTAAAAAAGTCAAACATTTTATAATTTAGAACGGAGAAAGTACGTCTGAAGCCAGTAGTCCCAGTCTCCCGACAATTAGTACTACTACAGCAAACGGGAATTATCTCTGTTATTAATGTGAGTCACATCAGGTCAAAGTATGCAGATAGAAACAAGAAAGCGTGTCTCCGCTGTCTAAACGCTTACAGTATATGAATGCCATGCAAAAGCAAAATCTGGAGGAAATGATGGTTAGCAACTAAAACTTTCCTAACAGATTCCAAATAGGCAAATGGCGGTTAGTCACAGGCAAACAAGAGTAAATTGCTAGTCCTGTGACTCTGTAACAGCTGAAACAAATGCAAAACGGCACTAGTCACTAGACAGACTTGCCGCACCTACTCCGTATGACACAAGATATATCTGACAGTTATACATAGGAGTAAGTTGGACTTGAACATAGCCTGAACGTAGACAGCGAAATGGTCCTCGAAATAATCGCAAAATTGATCGGGTATATATTAAACGGAGTAGATGATGCAGAGCAAAATCAAGTACCTGAGCTCTGGTTGTGCTCCTCTTGGCGAGGAAGAGCCCGAGTGCAGCAACCGTGGCGATCGCATTCCCAGCGAACCCCAGGACCGTACAACCACGACAAAAGTAGTGTTAAGGAAATCTCAGAAGCCAGAACAACAGCCCACACTCGAGAACAACAACAAACCTCAGAACTGCAACCCACTCGAGATCATCAAATCAAAATAGAAAAAGCAAGGATATAAATCCGCGAAGCACGGCCCGAAACGCCTCCCATCGTCGTCCCAAACCTGCACCGAGAGATCGCCCCCCAAAACCCTCGTGGGTTAGCACCACCACACCACACCACATCGCGATCGATAATTCAAAAACTCCCGGAGTAATAAAAAAAAAGGAAAAACAAGTAGGGGTTTGGCGGGGTTTTAGGAATCGCACCGCGGGGTCGCCGGGGCAGACGAAATCCATGGAGGGGGAGGGAGGGAGGCGCACGGCGGGCGAACGCCGACGCCGACGCCGACGCCACCGCGAGGATTCACGAGCTCGGGCTGGACTCGACTCCGAGGCAGGCGGGCGGCGGGGCTGGGGTGGCGAGCGGGGCGGAGACGGAGACCGGAAGGAGAGTAGTGGTGCCGCGTGTGCGAGGTGCGCGTCGCGCCGTCACCGTCTCGTCGTTGAAAAATTTAAGAGGGAAATACACCAGCGGTCATCCAACTTGGCAGGAGATGTCGCTTAGGTACTCCAGCTTTAAACAGTTGATTTTCGGGTCCCGCAACTTGGTTTTAAGGTGTCATCTAGTCTCCGAACTTGCTCAAGGTGTCATCTAGGTCCCCGAACTTTCAAAGTGATATCTACGGGTTCCTAAACTTGGCAGAGGGTGTCATCTAGGTCTCAAATACTGTAGCTAATTTGGCACAGAATTTAAAAAAAAAAATCTAATTTTGGGTACTGTAGCTAATTCGGCACATAATTTTAAAAAAAGAAAATCTAATTTTTGAGCATCTTAACGACATCAAATTAAAAACTCAAAACTGAAAGTTATAGTTCTCGTTGGGTGCTACAATTTTTATAAAGAAAGTATCTCCATTTGACAAAGATATAGGAAAGATATGATTTTTCCAAGGCGACAAACGCTTGTACACGATTAATATAATGCTAAAAATTTATTTAATTTTTGAGCGTCTTAACGACCTCAAATTAAAAAATTCAAAACTAGAAAGTTGTAGATCTCGTCAAGGGCTACAATTTCTATATAAAAATTATCTTCATTCGAGATCTTATAAAAAAGATATAATTTTTGAAATATTCTACTGATTGTAGCTACAAAGTGCCCTAAAATTAGATTTTTTTTTTTTAAATTCTCAGGCCGAATTAGCTACTGAGATTTGGGACCTAGATGACACCCTCTCGCCAAGTTTAGGGACCCATAGATATCACTTTCAAAGTTCGGAGACCTAGATGACACTTTGAGAAAGTTCGGGGATCTAGATGACACCTTGAGCTAAGTTGCGGGACCCGAAAATCAACTGTTCAAAGCTAGGGTACCTAAGCGGTACCTCCTGCCAAGTTAGATGACCGCTGGTGTATTTTCCTCAAAATTTAATGTAGTAACCCCGTCGTGATCCGCCGTCTGTTTGTTCTCGTACGGCGGATGTGAGAGAAAGATCGCCAAAGTGTGTGACTTTGCTTTTCCGTCATGCACATCCCAAAGGTGATTAGTACATGCAGTAATAAAGTGCAGCACCCTTTTGGCATAACCGGCGATCGCACTAGCACGCGGCCCCGGCCGGTGACACTGACACAGCATGCCATGCGGGTTCAAGTGCAACACGGGCCCACTGTCAGTGTAGGTTTAACTTGAGGATCGCCTGCTTCATCTCTGGTTTGCGCGAGTGGGCTTTTCTTTGCTTTGCGCGAGTGGGCTTTTTCGGCCTTTGGGATCCTTTGTCGTTTCTGTTCAGTAATAACGTGGCGCGCACATCGCAGAAACGCCGGGGGAGATTGTCAGAGAGAGAAAACGACATGCATGCATCTCTGGCGATTGGGCAGAGCCCTGGTAATGGGCCGCGACGATCCAAGGGTCCAACTTGAACCCTGACTCGTGGGCTTTCTTTTACGGATCACGTATGGACTCTTAAAATAAAAGGAGCGGATTGGATCGAGTTTTGTCTTAGGCCTCGTTCGTTTGCTTGGGATCCATTCCGGCCCTGGATACTTTCCAGACCTGGATACAGTGAATCCAGGTGTGTCACTCATTCCTGTTGGATTCAATTTCAGACAAGAAACGATTCCTTCCCCCTCAAAAATCATTGTTCGGTTGCAAAGGGATCCTTCCTGACTTCAGCATCAATCATGATCAAATTAATGAATCGCTGATATTACCAAAGCGCACACAAGTTTCACAGAAACAAACATTGCACTTCGGTGCTGTTGACTTCCGAACTGGCCTGAATTCACATGCATGTTCATTACAAAAACATACAAACTTATTTGAATCTTCGTCGTATACTCTCAAACAAACTGAAAAATAAATACCCAGCTGCGAGTCTTTCCGTAAGACAACAACTGACAAACCTAAATTCAATAAGAAAAAACTACTTATGATCATAAAGGTTATCATTTCACATCTCCAATGACTTCTGAAACCAGCACCTGAACAAACATTGGAAGAGAATTAGCCCCATGTCTTCAGTTCTTTCACTAGTTTTGTCACATCATAGCAGACATTGGTTGCACGCCTGCAACAAAATGGATGGAAATGGTAAGTTCCAGAAGAGTTGAAGCATTGAGCAGGACATTTTTGCTAATCAAAAGTTGGCTGATATGGCATGTCACTCAAACTATGTAGATTCAAAGCACATCAAAATTCAAGTAGACATGTAGGCAAACTCTTGGCATGGCTCATAGGAGTAAATTAACACAAGTAGAATTTTGAAATTAGGTGTTCCTAAATTGAAAAGTGAGATAAATAGAGGGAGTACTAAAATCAAGAAACCTACTCTCTGGTGAATTAAAGTGGTAACCTTATGCCTTGAAATCAAATCAAGAAACGTACTGAAGAAAACAAATACGACGACAGAATCATCAGTCACTTGAAGACAAGGCAAGCACAACCCAAGAAAGATCCACTAGAGTAGTGCGTGCATTTGCACGGTGCACACACATAACACAGGAATCCCTTTTGCCTGATCATTCTAGTTCTAGCGACACTTGCCTGCAGGAGCTTTTCACAAGCCCAGGATCGTGCAGCTGCCCACACGCAAGCCGCATCCAGCAGATTGCCCACACGCAAGCCGCATCCAGGTTGCCGCTGCCCACTCGGCAGATCCAAGAACCCTAGGATGGAGAGAGGACGAAGAGGAGAGTGAGGGGATCACCGGCGAGAAGGACGAGAAAGAGGACAGATGTAGGTCCGCCGTCGCCTCGCGCCGCCCCGCCATCGCCCTTGGTCCTCGAGTTGCCTCGCTCCGCTCGCGTTCTTAGGATCGAGCAGTCTCCGTTCCGGACGTCAGGAGGTGCGGAATGGATCCAGGCCGTGGAGAGTAGGAGAGAAACCAAGCCAGGCCTGTTTTGGTTCCATGTCAGGCCGAAACGAACACACATTTGAGCCCACGTCTGGATCCAAAACAGGTCGCAACAATCCGCTCGGATTGGGCCCCGGAACGGGCCAAACCGGCCAAACCGAACGAAGCCTTAGATGGGCTAGACACGAACCGGATTCTCCATGTGCCCTCTACAGTGTACGGATCCTTTGGAAGGGCCGGCCCTCGGATCATGAGGCAAGGGCCTTCGTTGGTGACTGAGAACGCCTAGGGCTGAGCGGCCGTGCGGGCGGCGGCCGGCAGCTCCCGACGCAAGGCGGCGGCTCGGCTCCTCCGTCCGTTCCGCGGCGTTGGCGCGTGGCCATCTCGTGGGGTCGGGGCATCAGCCATCGGAGCTAACGGGGAGAGGGCGGCGCAGCTCGAGGCGTTGGCTGCCCTGCTTCCGAGTTTCATCCATTGCCAAGATCCTTCCACCGCCAGCCGGCCTCACTCCTCGTTCTCGTCCTGGCCAACGAGGGAAATGAGAGGTGAGTGCTCCGATTAATATGTGCTGCCCTGCTAAGCTTAGCTCGTTGCTATCATTTCTTGATCGAAGAATCGAAACTAGCCTAGTTGCAGATCTGAGGCTTTGATTAGGAGGAGGGCGTGGGCGTCATCTTGGATTTGGACGGGGATAGATTTTTCTTGCACTTCTGATCAAGCCTGGGAAGACAAGTGCTCCAGTGAGTTCCGCTTCTTAGTTGTGTTCTGTTTTCACGAGGAACTTGTCTCTGTTAAGATTATGTATTATGGCAAGAAAGGCCTTGGACTTGATGCAATTTTTTAAATCTTTGATTGACAACTTCTGTACGGCAACTCAAATCCTAATGCCCCAGCTTGATTTTTGCAAGGAAAATTAAAAAATGCTAGGTGATCCATGTCTGCTCCAGCTTGATTCCTTACAAGTATTTATTTTTTTTCTCACAGGGTCTTGTTCCTCTAGCTAAGTTAGGCAGTAGCTTCTTTCTGGCATTTGGGCCCCTGATACTTGTCACTATCTCTCTTTTTTGCTGTTTTATATGCGGTAAGCCCCTGCTAATCTCACCTTTAATGTGCTAGTGCATATTCATGGTTGATATGTTCTCTGTTCTTGATTTACTTTATGCTTGCACCCATTACCTGACTGCCAGTTTGATTATATGTTTCATGCTCATACCATCTGTTTATTTGGTATACCATCTGTTCAGAAAAACTGAACCTTTGTGTTTTCTCTCATCTAATACTACTTGAAATGGCTGAGAGGAAGATGGCATTTTTGTTTTCATTCAACCTCATCTGGCAACTGCTTTCAACCTGAAAAACTGCTGATATGTTTGCTAATTGCTTGACACTCTATGTAAGTAGCTATCAGATTGACTATTAAGTATTCGTATATTCTGATTTCTAGCTTTTGTTTGGACAGACTACTACAAGACGCCTTGCTGACAGAAAAAGACTGCAAAGTTCCAGAAAAACATCACCAGCTGGTCATTGAACTATTAATGAAGTTTTGACTGAATGGAATTAGGTTGGGCATGTTTGAGTTCATTTTCATTAGCAGCATTCTGAAAAGAAAAAAAAGTTGTATAAATTATTGTTTAGTTTCCTAATTTATTTAGAGCTGTAATTTTGTTCCTTAATTTTGCAAAGTCTTCTTTTAGCGTATATGTCCATTGGCATTGTAATCCATCGCCTCCTTTAGCTATCATTTTTTTTCCAACGTAATACATTACCTTGCTTGCTTTACCTCACCTTGCTTGCTTTCCTGTGTACATGTGCATGCCATTAACGAACTCGCAAGCCAGCGAGCCAACGGGCTGCAGGGACACACGATCCAAGGGCTGAGATGTACAACACATAGGGTCCGGCCCTAGGATACAACAAGGATCAGGATCGGATTAAGATTCTAGTCTCAACAGGGTCGAGCTGGATCAGGACACAGACCTAAGGATAGGATTGGATTAGGATTGCACCATTTCTAAAAAAAATAGGGCCGGAGTGGGGCTAGGATAGGATTTTGACCCACTGGCAGGCTGTCTTGCAAAAAAAACAAGACATCCCACAACAAACAGACTTCACCAATTCGTCCAAAATACTCCTACCAATCCTAGAACAAACCCAGTCGCGAAAAAAATGAGAATCCAAGTGATATTTAGAAATCCCACGGAGAAAAAGGAAGGCATAAATAAATCGATAAAAGAAGGGTGTTCAATATGGCCAAGGTCGAACTTGTTTGAGCTTTTTACCTGTAATATGGTTCTAGAAAAATGTATTTTTCTTATATGGTTTTTTTAACTTATCTGTATGGCCCTAAAATAAAAAAAAATCTTTTATGCCTTCCGTCCGTTTTTAGCACCTGATGGTGTTAAATTCTAGGTGAAATGACCAATATAGAGAAAAAAATATATAATATAGATTTTATGGTAATAATATTAGAGCAACCTCGACGGGCTGCCAGCTCTCTCGTCGGGGATGGGCCAACCTGTCAACCCGCTCACAGTTAGCCCAGACCAACCTCACCTGCTTACAGTTGGCCCAACGCATCCAACAATTCCTAATTAACTTTGGCCCATCTCTGCCAAGACTGCTTAGCGGGCCTCGTGGGCTAGCAGCGTAGCACGCCGCAGGGCAATCTCATCCGCTTGCTTATTAAGGCGGAAAAGGTAAAAAAAGGCCAGCTATTTTTTCTTTCTTAATATAATATAATACTCCTTCATTCCAAATCATAAGTTGCTTTAACTTTTTTAGTACATTTATTTTGCTATGTATATATTAATAATGTATCTAGATACATAGCAAAATGGATAAACAAAAAAGTCAAAACGACTTATAATTTGGAATAGAGGGAGTAGCTCTTAAAACCATCCAAATTAAATCCCCATCAATATGATATCATCCAATTGGAACCATGTTGCCTAGGTTAAATGATCATAGGGAAACCAAAATACAAATGCCCATGCTCATGAGATTGAGATGTGTCATTCGACCGAAAAGCTCACAAGAAAAAGGGGACCGAGAGAGAGAGAGAGAAAACCACATATAATGACACAAGACTCACCTCTTCAGCCCGATTTCTGCGAGGTGATTGAGCCGGTTAGGGATGACGACTAACCATATGGAGGCATGACTCTGGCCGAACCTCCGCAATGCAACGTTGAGCATAGGGTTTCAGTTGTCTGGTGGGGCGTGTGATGTCGGGCACGTGACGGCGACTCAAAAAATCTACAAAACCAGCTTCTACTGCCACTTGGAGAGGTTATCCTTCAACTTCCGTAGGACATCGCTTTCAGTTCGTCTTCCGCCTTAGGCATCATTTAGTTGCAAGAGTCTAGGCCCTGGAACCATTCATACCAAAAAAGTCCTAGGCTATATAATCTTTGAAGAGCTCGAACTATTCGGTTTTGCCTAACGGAATAAGCTCTTAGACAGTTTGATCGAGCCAATCCAGTAAGCATCCTAAAACTTTTTGTAAGCAACATATTTTGGGTTTTCTTTACTAGGACATTAGTGTAAAGAAAAGATTTTCTCGTTCCTGTAGGTTGTAGCACTATTTATCAAGTTTCAACTCTCTAACCCTTTTTGGTCCCCATTAGAAGCGGAATCAATCAAATAACACCGTCAACCAAAGCTATGGATGGTTCATTTCCTTCGCTTGCGGCTGCGTAGGATGCTGTCCTGACTCGTGAGAGGATATCTTACAAGAACTACATCTACAATGCGAGGCAATCGAGGGCAGGGTAGTCAGCAGTGGAGGACGACGTGGCCATGAGATCACCACAATTGGCAACACAATAATCTAACCCTGGTGAAGTGTAGAGTGATCAGCTTGAGATGACCTGACCCCCACCCCTAGGTAGTACCCGAGCTCCTTGTCGTAGCCTTCCTCGGTGGGCGACACGGCATATATACCGGACCTACCCTCTACATAGAACTGTCTTTATTCGTAGAAAAAAATAATACTTCCTCTATTTCAAATTATAAATCTCTTTGATTTTTTTACATCTATTTTACTATATATTTAGGTATATTATTATATCTACATACATAGCAAAATGGATATGCCAAAAAAGTCAAAGCTACTTATAATTTAGAGTAGTATGAAAATATCTTTCATAACTAATCAAATAATACCAATTTGATATCATAAGAATATACTCCTCCGTTCCAAATTATAAGTCGCTTTGACTTTTTTGATATATTCATTTTGCTATGTATCTAGACACATTATTATATCTAGATACGTAGCAAAATAGATGTATCGAAAATATCAAAGCGGCTTATATTTAGAACGGAGGGAGTATTTAAAAAAACATTAAAATAAAATGGCTTGGCTTAATACCGTAGCTAGAACTGTGGATTGTTTTCTTAAGACCAGCGAGTAAAGTTTTTATTCTTCAGGCTAGCGGTGTACTCCCTTTGTTTTCAATCTAGATACTCTCAAAGATTTAAATTTTGTTCCAAAATATTTGACCTTCAAACTTTACAGTGTAGCTTTTTCTTTTCCTAATACATATCTATCTCTACTTCTTTGGATGCATTTTGGTCTTTTGGCTTTAGCATTGGTTCCATAAGAGATTCTAAAATATCATTTGATATGGTACAGAGGAAGTACCATGCTGCATTGCTTAGCTTCACACCTATAATCAAATTTCATAGGCCGTAGCCGCCCTTTACTAAAAAAAGAGAGAGTAGCCACTGCAAGTGTTCTTCCATGATTGTGATAGGGGGAATCCTATCAAGTCTAATTTGCAATTCTATTTTTTTAACTGAAAACATTCTATTGAAAAAAAGAGCAGCCACTGCAATAGGTTCATTCATGTTTTACATTTAGTTCAGAGATATTAGAAAGCGAGAAGAGACACTGACATATGGGGTGATCTATCAACGTTTATTTTTCTTTCCTTATTCCTCTGTCCTATTCTCTTCCCTACCAACGCATCCTTCACTTGCATCACCTTACTCCACACACTTTGCACCCTGCGCCGCCCTCCTCACGACCTCACTACCATCCTCCGCACCGCAAGCAAGTGCGACCCTCCACACCTTGCGTATTCTCTACATCGCTCGCGTCGCCGCCCTCTAGCCTTAGGAGTTCGTCGATGACCTGTAGTCGGTCCTCGCCGCGCAAAACATGTAGTCCAAGACGGAGGATCACCATTGTCGAAGCACACTGTGGTTGCCAGCAAGAAGGTTTTGTCCCATTTATAGGAGATTTCTCCAACCAAATACTAGTTTTTAGATTGTTTGGTTGTCATCCATAGCCTACTGCACCCATATAAGGAGCGTTGCGGCTGTGATGCCAATGGCAACTTTTTAATCTTCTTTTATCATGGCTGCCTCAGTTTTTTTATCAAAGACGAGCCTTGATTTTAACGTGTCACCACACCCCCAACCGCCCCCCCCGCCACCCCGCTTCACTAGTGCGTCATTTTTTCTTCCTTGCAGTCGTTCTCAGATTACATTCACCAGCTTTCCAACGATGTGCACATGATCACGACTCCAAACTCGAACAGCTCTTTATTGCTTTTTTTTTTTTTTTTGCAAAGCATGATTTCGAACAGTGTAACTCGGGCAACAATTAAAATGGCCACACCCTTCGCCAGATCATAGAAATTCGAGCAAAAAGAAACCATACACTCCACACCACCTTTTTCTTTAGAAAAAGATGAATGCGAAACGAACACAGATCTTTCAACACCTTTTGCTCAGAGGACAAAACCTTTGGCTCAGAGCAAAGTGCCATCTTTTGCAAGTTTGGGTAGATCAAACGTCAAAACAAGGTCAAATTATTTGCAAGAAAGAACAGGTCTTTCTTATAAGAAAAAAGGGATTATTCTTATAAGAAAAAAAGGGGGTTAAAATGGACAGTTCTTATAAGAAAATTTAGGTTGGATGGTGTTGACGTGTACTAAAGGGAAAGTTAACACACACGAATACGGAGTGGGCAGGATTTATCACAAAAATAGTAGAGCACGTTATCTTCTGGAAAGATAAAAATATTGTCACCCAAAAGAATTCAAAAGGAAGTCTAGCACTGGCAGAATTGAGCTGACTACTTCGACTAGCAAGAACAAGAAAGCGAGAAATTCAAGAACAAAGCTTTCAGCGGGAGCTGTTTTTTTGGTGAATTCCTTGCGAGTGACAAAAGTTTGACTGCTGCATCAGCACAGCATGGTGATGCTTGATTCTTTGGAGAAGAGACTGCCCTGCCCTGCCCTGCCCTGCCCCGTCTTGCCAAGGTAGGGCTCTCTTTTTGTCTCTTGCAGGAGTGGCAGCCCCCTGCATTATGCTCCCAAAAAGAGGGGAAACAAAGGCAGGCCTAGTACGTAGCAGTACGTACCAGTAGCAGAGATTGACGCGCACTGAACAACTCTGTTTACTGTAGAAAAGTCCACTGAAATCAAGCTGAGGCTGAAACTACAATTATGTTTGGTTTGTGACCACCCAAACTTTTGCCGTCCAAGTTTCACCTATCACTATCAGTGATGAAATATTTCGTTCTTTACCCACCATTTTGTTTTTCACATCTCCAAATTTTGGCTTGGCACACCCTAGCCTTAGCCTCCAACAAAACATACTACTCTTCTAGGTCGATTCTTTTAATCACATATTCTTCTTTTTAGCAATCTCTGCCTGGTGGTCTGGCGTTTCATTATAGTAGATAGAAAGCAATCCAACAGAAACACTCATTCATTACTACAAAAGCAGTACCAAAACAAAAAAGAACAGAGCAGGCTGGCTATCCCCGAACCCATGCATGCATGTTGTGTTTCCTCCTCCCTAACGAACAGTAGAGAGTACACGATCATCTCTCCCTGTTCAAATCAAATGGTTGTACTTTGAAGGTTTCCCTGCCCACGTAATTAATATGTTTTTGGCGAGGTTAGTGTGCGTGTGCCATATAAATATTGGTGCAAAGGGCTTCACCAAAATTTGGTCCAAGCACAAACTAGACACCGCGAGGCAAAGCAAAGGTGGTGGCACAATACTCCGTACAAGACAAACGGCAGAGATTCTGTCCAGTACAAAATTAAATACACAGTGCGCCCACGCCCTTTCTGCTTTATATTTCTGACAGAGCACGCCCCGCTCGGTAGTATAGTAGTACACTGTACCATACATTTACGGTATCCGGGGGCGATACGTACGTACGTGTGTGTGGTCGCACGCGTCTTCTCGTCCATTCATTCGTTTCACCCACCGGTGTCTCTCTGCTTGCGTCTCCGACGAGGCCGGCCGGCAGAGCGCACCAAGCAAAGATCGACAGCGCCCCAGCGAGTGACGAACGGCCACAGCAAAAGCTGTCTGTCTGTCCAGTGTCCACCACCACCGCGGCCGGCCGGAGCCGGACCTGGACCGCCGATGGCGACGTCAAAGAGCCAGCCGAGCCCAGCGTCAGCGCTCGCTCGAGCGGCACGCAGCAGCCAGCAGGAGCAGGCCATGGTGGTCGCCTGCCGTCCTGCCTGCTCGTCTCTGCTACGCGCGCGTGCCAGTCGCTGGCTGGCACAGGTGGTGGAGGACTGGACGCGGGGGTGAAAAAAGGCGGCGACGAATAGTTTGGCTGCGCCAGCGCAGCGCAGGGGCACACTAGTGCACAAACAAAGGCGGCGTCGCAGCGTGCATGCATGCACGGCCACGGGCGCCGCGGCAGGCTTTGTGCGTTGCGAGGCCACGCCACGCCACGCCACGCCACTACGGCACGGCACCGGACAGCCGGCGTGCGCGGCGAGCGAGCGAGCATCTCTCATCTGAGATTCTGGCCGCGTCGCTGCTGGCTGCTGCCAGCTCTGCTGGCGGCCTCAAAAGAGGCGCGGGGAAGGCGCGCAGCAGCGGCCAGGACCCTGGCGGCCGGCCGGGCTCGCGCGCATGTGATTCCGTCGCGCGAAGGAATATTATCGGCCAGGGCCACACGAAGATTTGCCGACCGTCGACCGATGTCCTGCGAGAGGCAGGGGGGAGGGGCTGTCCTATGTGTATGTTACAGCGTGCCATTGGCAGCAAGACGAATTTCTTGGTCCTGTTGAGATCAACCGGCCGGAGAAAAGCATAGTAGTTTGGAGTTTAGTGTCCATGGGTAAAAACATCTCAATCTTAATATGAGATCTCATCTTAATATATACATACTCCACAGGACAAAAATTTCCTTCTCCACAAGACATAGGAGTAACTCTTTTAGCTTCATTAGTTCATCTGGCTCAATGCAAATACTCTCTCTTTCTAGCACCTTGTTCATGGTACCTTGGCTGAAAAGCCATTGGTTGTTTCACTCTCGCTTAGGGCTTCATGTCACACATCATGTTCTCAAACAATATTAAGCATCCACTCAAATCCATTTATTCATTATCACGGGTCTTTATTTTCACTATTCTTCCTTGATTACTATGAAATCCACAATCGATATCCTTGATTTGATTTTGGCAAGCACTTCATGTGAGACCAACTCAAATGCCATCACTCACGTGTGATTCTTCCTTGGTCAACTATACTTGCCTTTAGATCGGTCATGAAATCGGAATTTTGAAATACACAACTAATACGGACAAGGCAACAAGCTTATGCATATATGATTTTTATGTGCATCGATTCAGGCGTCTTTTACCATTTCCAACAGATGTGCATGCGTCATTCTTTTTTCATACATCAACCTTGCACTCCATTCTTATATTTGTGTCACCTGCTTCATTTGAGCCCAATCACAATATTCAACGTACCGACGATTGAACACCTGCATATAATCTCATGAAATATGTCAGCCGTTAATTGGGTTATCATTTAACCCACCAAAACCCACTTAGAACCAAGGTGCACTTCTGGAAAGTCATAAATTCCAAATCATGCGGCGTTTACATTTCTTACTTAGTTTAGTACTCCTTCGTTGAAATATATATATGAGATATAAGTTTGGCATATATAAGTGAAACTATACTAAGTTTGGTAGAGTTTATAGGAAATATAGTGATATTTCATTTATAACATCAAATTGGCATCATGAGATACGTTCCTATATATAGTTTCCTAATTTATTGAACGGATGGAGTATATGTTACTCCCTCTATAAAGACATGGTTTAACATGGTATGGTCTTCAAAATTACGTATTTGATTATTTGTTTATTTTATATTATATTGTTTATAATTGGATATTGCATATAATTACAAATATAATAGTAGCAATTGTATTAAAAATAATTAAAAATTATTAGTCCAATTATTGTGTGCATGTGTGCGCCTTCGGACAGCTCCAACAATACTAGAAGAGCTAACCCATAAAATATTTTGTTGAGTAAGGAGAGAAAATGGTAACTCAGCTCTTCTTGAAGAGCTAACCTCATATACCTTTTCTTATGACGTACTAGTATGTGTCTATGCTTACACATTTTATACTACTAGCATGTAGTGTTACTTTATTTTTATCTTTTTTTTTGTTCATATGAGTTACCAAGTTGACTCTGTTATTTAGGATGCCCTTAAAAAGGAGAACGAAGGTAGTCTATACAATAATACTAATAACAAAGGAAAAAAAAAAGCATGTTAAAGTTTTGGAGACCACACTAACCGACAAGGTACACATAGGTAGGCCAGAGGCAGTACCCCGGCCGGGGTCAGCCCTGATCTGCATCCACAAAGCCACATTGGCACCTCTTTTATCGAAAGGAGCAGGAGACAGGAAAGCTCTTGCTCTGCACTTGCCCACCATCCCCTCTCACTCTCACTCTCACTCTCCGTGGTCCAGA
This sequence comes from Chrysopogon serrulatus, assembly GCA_015844335.1. NCBI lineage: Eukaryota > Viridiplantae > Streptophyta > Magnoliopsida > Poales > Poaceae > Chrysopogon > Chrysopogon serrulatus. The sequence goes on from JADLZL010005781.1 coordinate 53,068, forward strand.
CGCTAATCTCCCATGTTTGACTGTTTAACGGCCGAGGTGAGGGACCATGTCGCCACATACTCTAGTGATTAGAGTAGTGATTAGCGATCGTGATGGTCCCCTCCCTGCTGTTGTAGCGGCGGCAATCATTCGTCAGGCGCTAATCATGGATCATCGGAAACAAGCAAGAAAGAATGTGATGAGATGGCAATGATCACGAGCTACTAGCTCTCATTGGACATGTGGTCCAGCGGATTCTTAATTAGTCTAGCGATTACCCAGCACTAATCTAAGATTAGCCAGGTAATTTACAATTATATCTGGTGATTAGACGCCGTCACCACCACGCTAGTTGTAGTAGTACTCCTAGTTGCTGTTACTAATTGTCAAAGGCTAGCAAACACATAGGTGCACTGCCATCGTCGACACGACACGGCGTGCGCTTTGGATGCGAACTAATCATTCATGTTGGCAGAGAGAATCCATGGGAGCTAAGATTAATGAAATTTAGTAACATCTTTTCAAGACAATTTTGAATTCATTAGTTTGAGACGAGGAATCGTACTATGTCCATATGCGTGTGGTGGTATGTATATATGGGACCAATTGGCCGTATGTAGATGCTAAGCTAAGGTAACTGCTGCGTGCGTTGTGTAGGTACTGTATTATATATCAGTGTAAACATCGGCAAAATCTATAGGGTGGTGACCGCTCATAACGTCGTACGTGGAACAGCGTGTTTGACGCGATTTGTTTTGCTTCGCAATCGAATGTAGTTTATCCTATCCGGTCGTTAATCATGCGCTTCATCCGTCACAGCCCTAGAAATTGCTCAATTACGTACACTCCATTGGAACTTTAAACACGTCTAGATTTTGTTTTGCGTTGACAGATGTTGGTGTTTTCATAGATATACTTGGCTGAAAACACCGCACCCACCACTGTAAAAATACGAGTTCCCAACAGCCGTCTCTGTAAATTGTTCCAAAGACCGTTCGACTCTAGGGATTGTTTTTTCAATCGGGATCTACTCCTCCTTTAGAAGATTTGCACAAATTTTAAAATAGCCAATTAAGATAATAAATTTTTTACTAATTATTTTTCTATCTAGGCCACCCTTGGACCCAGCTTGTCCGTCCATTGAAGCCGTGAGGTCACGGAGGAGACGGCGTTTTCCGTTCTTGTCATTCATGCCATTCGTTCAACGAGGAAGCAGGACACTCTGCCGCAGCATCGACATTCCGGGGTAGCGGAACCTAGCTGACCGAGCGATGCCGGCAGCTTGGCATCGCGGCAAGGACCCGCCGGCGTGGGGAGCCTCTCCAGGTTTGGCGGCTTGGCGGCGCCGTCGGTGGCTGGCGGAGCCGTAAATTCTGCATAAGGGGGGCCGGTCAAAGAGTTTCAATATAGGATAATGATGAGTAGCTTAATTGTTTAGATTTTCGCTCTATGATTAAGCTCTATTTTTCTAGATATACTTCTTTATTTGATGATTTAACATGCTTGCTATTTTTTCCATGGTAGACGACCATTTCTATCATCGTTAGAGCATATATGATGACTAATGAATTAAAATTTGCCGGCGTAGTATTTTGGAAGTGCTCATACCGCAGTATGTGACCGTTCTGTCGACAATACGATGCTTGTGATGACTCATGAATGTTAATCAACCATCTAAGTATTTGAAAGCGCCCATATAGTGGAGTAAGACGTGTGTTTGTTTATAGATGTGAGTATGTATGCATATATATGAGCGTATGTGATTTATAATAATATAAGATAATGACTAAATTGTTATTACTAGTCAAGTATGCGATCAGTAAAAATATAAGGTGTAATGAAACATAAGTATTCTAGTGGAACACAAAAATGTGAATAGATGTATATGTTCTAATACGGTGGACAAACAAATTTTGGATAAATAAAAATACTTTATCATAATTGTATTCTATCCAAATTTATTGTCAAGAGGATATTATTAGATATATATAACAAGATTTAATTTATTATATCCTTTTTAATATAAATATAGATTGTTAAATTCTATATACATATTGTAAAGTATTGTTAGGGGGGGCCATGGCCCCCGCCCCCCTTGCCTCCGCCACTGGGCGCCGCCTCGATTTGTTGCTGAAGCTACACGCGAAGGAGCTAGAGCAGGTTCATCTAGAGTGCGCCGTCGTGGCGGTCCAGGTCCTTGCCCACAAAGGCGCGCGGCGCGCCAGGTACGAGTACGACCGCGGCGCGTTGCAGAGCACAGCGCGTTCACCACGGCCTCCACGCGCCGCTTCAGCCACGAATCGGACGGTGTTGCCGAATGCGTGCAGGGCGTGAGCGGGTCCTTGGCACAGTGCCGGCGTCGCTCGGTCGACTGTTCCGCTGCTCCAAAATGTCGGCACGTACGGTGACGCCGTGTGCATCCTCATCAAATGAATGGCAAGAACGAATTGAAGATGGCGCGGTGTCACGTCTCCGTGACGATGACTTTACTTGGACAGATGGGCTGGGTCCAAGGTGGCCAATATAGAAATTAATTAGCAAAAAAGAAAAAAAATCTTAATTAGCTGCTTTAAAATCGCGCAATTTTTTTGAGGAGGAGTACCAGAGCAGATCTCTTTTTGAGAACCCCCATTCTTAGAGACAATGGTTGATAGGTTGTAACGTTTACTATTTCTCGATTTTAATATAAAATATGTCAAACTTTTTATGTATTTTAGAAAAAAATTATGTAATGTACCCCAACAATTATATTTACGGTAGGCAGCTAGCATGACCATCGATCGACTGACATAGAAACACTTGTGACGATTTTGTATATGCTAATCTGCTTGCATAGTCTCTCCAAGTTAATGAGTATATCGAGTTGTGGATAGATCTTTTCCAACACCGACAGGAGCCACGGGTGTTTTGGCATTTGACAAGAGGCATATGTGTATCATGCACGGTTGCCTTACACGCATATGATATGATAAATATGCACACTACAAAACCTAAGTACTAGGAGTACGGAGTAACATGCATACTAGTATCGATGAAATATGGATGAGGCACGCGGTCCTTCAAGGTTGATTGCGGGCATCTCTGCCTGCTGCACACCGTACCACACACCCTGGCGTCCATGATTACTGGTGGCAATGGCAATGGCAATTGCGTGATCCGAAAAAGAGATTCGGCAAGCCCCCCACTGCGGAGGACGCCGCGCTTTCTACTTCGTTTTCGTTAGTCCCGTCCGGCCGGCTGGTGCCTTGCGGCCGGCTTTGCCCAGACATCACCAAAGCTAGCAGGAAAGCTCGAGTAGCGCGCGCCGCCGATGCAACATGCAAAAATCGCTTGTTCGTTCTCAGCTTTGTGGTTTGAACCGAGAAAATGCTATTATTAGACTAGTCTCAATAGGATTTTTACCGGGTCATGCACATTTTCATATCAGTTTTTTTTTTTCTCATGAATCTGGGACGAAAAAGAAGACATTCGTTTTGTAGCCATGAAATGGGTTGGGCATCGTTTCCAACGCTCGTGAAACCGAATGAAACCCGCGTTGAGGCGCTCGGGCATTTCATCAGCAAGGAAGCAAGACGTCGGGCGAGTCTACACCACGGCGAGCAGGCGGCCTTGTCACCGCACGAGCCCATCTGCCGCGAATGCCGGCCGTAACCAGAGCTCCGCTGCGCCGCGAGGCCGTCTGCCCGCCACGCACGCTGTCCGCCCGCCGCGAGCGTCGGCCGTGGGTGCGATGGGTCCGCCACCACGGGCGCGAGTGATCGCCAGGCGCGGCCAGGTCTCCACCGCATGCCTCTTTGCTTGGCCTCCCTGCGCACCTCGTGGCTCTGCGTGCTCGGTGTGCTCAGGGAAGAGAAGGATGTGGGGAAAATATTAGGATATGTGGGACCCATAAAATGTAAAATAGTATGATACAGTGCAATAAAACTTTGCGCTGAGAGTCTTATTTCATACTGAGAGATAAAAGTCTAATGTATTGGAAACTAAGAGATGACTGGCCTCAGCTTGGATTCCCTCTCCTAAATGTTATCGCTCGGTCAGAGAAAGAAATAGGGGAGGACACCACACACACACCAGGGCGCCCCATCCATCGAGAGTGGTATCGTGCTATCGGGATGTGGAGGGCCATAGAAACGAGACCCAACCAGGCAGACACTGCACCTGCATTCTGCATGCATGCAACGCAACTTCGAAGCGTCGAAGCGATGCGTTGTGTGTGACTTGTGAGTTTGTGGCCTGAGCACTCACTGAGCATGGCCGTTTCGTTGCGGCGGCCTCAGCTGTATGGCCAGCTGCCGCATCGGCCGGCCGGCCGGTCCTGACCCAAGCCGCCCACTGACTCGTGACTTCCTCTACCAGGGGCCAGTGCGCCAGTGCAGGGGCCAGGGGGGCCAGCTCGAACCCCAATTCCCAAGCAAAACTGGCAGCTTTTTCCTTGCATCAAACAGCAGCCACTGTGGATGCCTGCTGCAACAGCGGCCCGCAGCCTTGCACGGTGCCACTCCCACTCTCACAGGGCGCTAAATGGGCGGCTACTGGCCTACTGCCCCCGCTACAGCCTCAGGCCACATGCGGGCGACAGCTACGTGCCCCGCATCGGATCCTAGAGCCTAGCGTTTGCGCTGGACGCCGACAGTGGTGCCCGCCGCGTGCCGAGGCTGTGACTGTGAGTGTGTGTGTGCCGTGCGCGCCTCGGTCCGTTGACCCAGGTCAAACACCATTCTGGTTCCTGTGCGTCTACTGTAAAGTAAACTGGATTTTTTTCAACAAAAAAATATTGATTTTGTAATAAAAATCTGTTAAATTATAAGTTATCCCATTTTTTTCTATATACACAATTTTATATTACATACATATTAACTAGGAACATTGCTTAAAAATTAGAACGAGTATAATTTGGAATAGAAGGAGAACTAGTCAGTTTTGTCCGTGTTTGAAACATGGGTTCTACTGTTGTGGTGATCTCTCCATTAAACGAAGCTTATTTCCATGAGATTAAATGTGGGAGTTTTGTAGTAATAAATTCCTGCGTCACAAATGTGTATTTAGTGTGAACCGGACTATAGTGGTCTATCTAATACCCAACTTACTCCCTCTGACCTTTAATATGTAGTTCTCGCTTCGAGAGAAACAAATTTGACTAAATATATATTAGAAAAATGTATATAATTATTATTGTTAGAAAGATATTCTAATTTCAATAAAATTATTTAGAGATTCAAATGTTGTACTCCCTCCGTATAGAAAATAGAAGTTGTTTTTGGACAAGGTTTGAGTCAAACATTGGGAACATAAAATCATGAATAACTTTTTAAATTGTTAAGTTTGAAAATATGAAAACCATATGAATAGATTTGTCTTGAAAAATGCTTTCATAAAAGTATAAATATATCATTTTGTGATGAATATTTTTATAAAAATATGAAGTCAAAGTTATATTTTGGAGACCGTGATCACTGTCCTAAATGACTTCTATTTTCAATATGGAGGGACTAAGTATTTTTCTAGAAATCAATTCAAATCTGTGGCCTGTATCCAACAACGACAAATAATAAGGGATAAAGGGAGTAGTGTATAAAAAAGAATATTCATCGGTAATGCTGCTCAGGAAGAAAGGTGTCTATTTTGGGGTTTATTATTCCACCCTTATGTACCCTTCTTTGTATTTTTTTTTCTAATAAATCCTGCTCAACCTCGTATCACATATAATAATGTCATGAACTTCATCAAAGTCTCCGCTTTCAATCAACGAAATATTTGGTATATATGCATCGAGAGGGAGGTTTCAACTGGAACTGGGAGGCCAATGATATACTGAACCAATCCGGTTCTGAAAGATGGCGCTCAAGTGTCATGAGTCCTGAATAATTCCACATTCCCACCTGTGATGTGAGCAACGTGACATCTGACATGCCGTAAAAATAACAACTTTGGATACCATAGTCAACCCACGTGGTTTTCTCCTTTCTTTTTTCACCCTCCAGCTTTCGAGCAGGATAAGATCTTAACCGCGCACAAAAGTAAATATTCACCCCCCAATACGATTGCATTGCAAAGGGATGGATGAAAAAGCTGGCTTCTACATGAAAGTAGTACTCCTAGTACTACTGCTACCATGAAAACACTATGGTTTTCCAATGCCTCGGTCTGACAAACAAACAAAGCGCAAGAACTCCCAACTTGTTTTCCAATGCCTCGGTCTGACAAACAAACAAAGCGCAAGAACTCCCAACTTTCTTTGGCCCCTGTAAGTTGCAAGTTTTTCTACTTTCTCTCCATCACATCAATTTCTACCTGTATATATAGAGTATTAAATGTCAGTAAAAAAATAACTAATTACACAGTTTCGTTGTAAATCACGAGACGAATCTTTTGAGCCTAGTTGGACCACGATTGAACAATATTTGCCAAATACAAACGAAAGTGCTACAGTTACTCAGATTGCAGAAACTTTCGATCTGAACAGGCCCTTTGTTCGAAACTGGAACTCCCCCAACAAAAATTTTTATATGGAGAAAAGAAAAGAAATTGGAAGGCCGGGCGATATATAGCGAGCCCAGCACAGCAGGTCAAGGACTCAAGGAAGCCGAGACCGAGAGCAAGACGAGCACGCCGCACGCCGCACGCGTAGCGAGCGGCTCAGCAGGCTAGCAGTAGTAAAGAGGCAAGTAAATGCCAGCCTCCTCTCCTCACCAAACCAAAACCATCCGCCGCCTGCGTCTCTCTCCTCTGTCCTCGGCTGCCCCCGTGCGTGTTTCTTGGGACGACTACGACCTGCTGGCCCTGGCCTGCTCCCTCCCCACAGAGCAACGAGAGAGTGCCCGGGGCAGGAGGAGGCGTGAAATGTAAGCAAGGGGAGGGACACGCCGCACAGAAGCTGTCGTCAACTCAACTCCGTTCCACTCCAAGGAGAGACCAGAGACTCAGAGAGGCTGTAGCTGTAGCAGCGAGAGCGCCAGAGAGCGGCGTCGCATTTTCCTTCCACCCCCAGTCGTCCGCCATGAAGTTCATGAAGCTTGGGTCCAAGCCGGACGCCTTCCAGACCGACGGCAGCGACGCCAGGTGATCCTTCCCACCCCCCATCATCTTCCTCCTCCTCCTCCTCCCTCCGCCATTGCAGGCCCCTCCTTTGCCGCCGTGATCGAACGGAAACGCGTGTTCTCGTTCACTCCAGTCTTTCAGCGAAGAAATTGAAACGGAGTGAACTTCTTGCCATGACCTCTAGGTTCTAGCGTCTGTGTTTCGGTAGGACCATGAACAACGAAATGCCATGGGTTTTCTTGGTTGATCCCTAGGAGTAGACCTCTTGCTTCTCTCTTACCAGCAGAAGCAATGTCGCGTTCTGCGAATGAAGAGAGGGAAAAAACGAAAGGCTTGCTCAGCAAGCATGAATCTTTCGGCGCGTGTCTGTGAGTTCTTGATTCGTCGAGGAAAGAGAAGGAGTGCCTTTTCCGTTGGGTTACGGTCTTATCCGGAGCATGCTGTGATTATTGTGGGGACTGCCGGCTGCCGCTGCCGCTGCTCTTCATGAGTGCTCGTGTGCTACGTGGTTCCCCTGAGCCGTGCTGCGCGGCAGCTGATTTGACCAGGGCGCCCACCCTTTTTTGCCACCAAAAAGTCCCTTTTGGCTGCGCAAACAAAGTCGTTCGTAGCAGTTGTAGTAGTTGTGGTGAGGATCATGCGGTTATACTATTTTTTACTGGTTCTGATTTGTGATGAGGACCACAAGGTTCGTTCCACTATAGTATGTTTGATTTGATCCATGTTCTTCAGCTTTCTACGGAGATCTTGGACTTGCTCCTAACCGGCAAATGCTTGCCTTCCATTTTTGATTAAAGCCCCCCTCCGCCCAGTTGTAGTAGCTTTGTATGGTGCACCCTTTTTTTTTTTTCCCTGTTCTGTATCTGATGTGAGTGAGTATGCTTTGACTCAACATGAACAAGAACAGGAAGCTTGAGAAAGGTCTTCCTTTTTTTTTAGAAAAAAAAATATATTTGTGTCTAGTACTTCCATGGCTGTCTCCATTTCTAAAAAAAAAACATGATACTTCCGTTACTGTCTCTATTTCTCACGGAAATCAGATCTACAGTATATTCACTTCAAGAAAATTTTGAAGGAAAAAAAAGGAATACTGTACATGTACCTGACATTCTGACTTGCTCTGAAAGGTGTACCCATTGTGTTGTGTTAACTAGTGGACATTGTTTCTGCGTTTTTTTTTTGTTCATAATATGCTATATTCTCTTCTTATGAATGTTCATCAGCAATCATGTTATATTGACCATGTCAATCTCCATATTCTCATGCAGATACGTGCTGTCAGACCTTCCGTCAGATATCGTCATCCATGTGGACGATGCAAGGTTCTATCTGCACAAGGTAATCCCGTACCATTTTACTTAAAGATATGAACCTAAGTAGGTGAAATCGCTGATTGTTTCGCCCTAAGCTACTTGTGTACTTGAGAGCTAAAACAATGAATCCGCCAACATACAGCTATCAGCACACTAGAAGATGCTGCAATAGTAACATCTTTTGTCAGGCGCCACTTGTTTTTTTTCGCGAGCGGGTTCGTACCCGTATTTCATTAATCAGGCGCCACTTGTAATTTGGATCTTTGTTGCTTTCGGAATCTTTCCCATGGTTTCTTTAGATCATGCTTCAATTCCCATGAGTACCTTTCATTCTGATATTCTGCTACGAGTAGGTGACAGCAATGCCGTGCCATGCAATTAAGAAATGTTCTCATGTTCAATATATTGACAGATAATGCTACAGGAAATCTAGAGATGTGTACTGTCCAATTATATGGCTGTTTGGCTGTAAGAATTTCAGTAGATTAGTCTCTGAATGTTTGGTCACTTTGCTGTCCCTTTTTGCAGTTCCCTCTTCTTTCCAAGAGTAGTCTGTTACAAAGGCTGATAATAGAGGCTAGTCAGAATGGCACTGATGAAGTAGTCATACAAGACATTCCTGGTGGAGTGAAAACCTTTGAGATCTGTGCAAAGTTCTGCTATGGCATGGTGGTGACCCTCAATGCATACAATGTTGTCGCCGCAAGGTGTGCAGCGGAGTACCTTGGGATGACCGAGGATGTTGAGAAGAGCAACCTGATATTTAAGATTGAGGTGTTCCTGAATTCCGGCATCTTCAGGAGCTGGAAGGACTCAATCATAGCACTACAGACCACTGATGCATTATTACCATGGTCAGAGGAGCTTAAGCTGGTCGGTAGATGCATAGATTCCATTGCTACCAAAGCTACTGTTAACCCATCAAATGTTGTGTGGTCATACACCTACAACAGGAAATCTGCATCCTCTGATGAGATAGTTGAAGCTCGCAAAAGCTCACAGGGGGTTCCTAAGGACTGGTGGGTTGAAGATCTGTGTGAACTTGATGTAGACCTCTATAGGCGTGTCATGGTTGCAATTAAGTCGAGGGGAGGATCCCCTCTGATGTTATTGGAGAAGCACTGAAGGCATATGCTGCTAGATGGCTTCCTGAATGTTGTGACACGCTGGCAGACGACGCCTACTCTGAAGCTTACAAGCATCTGCTTGAAACCATCATCTGGCTTTTGCCTTCGGACAAGGGATCCTCAGGGATCTCGTGCGGTTTCTTCCTGAAGCTGCTGAAAGTTACTGTCCTAATTGGTGCTGGAGAGCTCCTGAAGGAAGAACTCATGGACAGGATTGTGTTGCATCTCCACAAGGCCTCGGTCAATGATCTTCTGATTCCTTCCAAGCCTCCAGCACAGACCGTTTATGATGTTCAGCTAGTTCAGACACTCATCAGCAGGTACATGAGCCACGCCGGGGTAGCTGAAGATGGGATTTTCCTCAACAACCTTGACCAAGAGGTGTTTGAGACGAATGTGGACAGTGAATCTTTGCTAGCATTGTGCAAGCTGGTGGATAGGTACATAGCTGAAGTTGCCTCTGACCCAAATCTGTCCGTTTCAAGCTTCGTGGATTTGGCGACTTCCATGCCTGAAACAGCCAGGCAAACACATGATGGATTGTACACTGCTATTGATGTATTTCTGAAGGTATGTGTTACAGCAGCCATTTGACAGTATAGTTCTTCATTTGACGTGCACTAAAATTGTTTTGCCTTGTGATTTTCAGTTGCATCCCGGGCTACCCAAGATGGAGAAGAGGAAGATCTCAAGCCTGATGGACGTAAAGAAGCTGTCCAAGGGGGCATGCATCCACGCGGCGCAGAACGACCGTCTCCCGCTGCGCGTGGTGGTGCAGGTCCTCTTCTTCGAGCAGCTGCGCGCGGCGGGAGCCGCCGCCGCGGCGACGCCCAACGTCAGCGTGGCGCGGTGCATGGCGCGCCTGGCGGAGGAGGAAGAGGACGAGCACTGGAAGGGGGGGGGGCCACGCACTGCCGGAGGCCCCGACCCCCGGCGCGCTGAAGAGGCAGCTGGGGAGCCTGAAGCTGGGCAGCGGCGACCACCTCCAGGGCGCGGGCGACGACGGGCGGCGCCTGGTGGCGCGGAGCAGCAGCGTGGCCAACCAGAGCAGCCGGCTGTCGCTGTCGTCGCGGTCGCGGAGGATCTTCGACAGGCTGTGGGTCGGCGGCGGTGCGAAGCTGCCCGGGGAGGCTGCCGCTGCCGCCGGCGTGGGCAAGGGGTCGTCGGACACGTCCGGGAGCTCGCAGAGCCCGCGGTCGTCCGCGAAGCCGCTGGAGTCCAAGTCGTCCAGCTCGTCGTCGAGGAACCGGCGGTACTCGGTCTCGTAGGCGGCGGGGCGCGCGGCGGCCGGCGGCTTAGGCTGTACAGAGGAAGGAGGAGCCTGGTCCAAAGCCCAATGGCGAGCTGCTGCTGCTAACTTTCAGAGGTCGTCTTGATCGATCACAACGTGCTGTGCTGCAGTGTATGGCATGGAGCTAGAGATCTTTGTTCGGTTATCAGTCCAGCTGCTCTGATCTTGGGATAATCCCCTGGTTTCTGTAACAGACTTGGCAACTAGTATGCTTGACTTGAAACTCGATGAACTGGGCAATCCTTTTTGGCGGCTCTGATTAACGGCCAAACGCCCAAACCACTAGTGTCATGAATCTTGCGATCAGCCTGCGCCTTTCCCCCTGAATGAATTCTCATAGGTTAGTACAGTAGCTGAGTACGAATTTTCCTGAACTATCACACGACCGTTGATGCTGCTGCGTTTGGGACGAACTCTGCGCAAAGCCTGCGTTCGGTGGGATGTAGAGGAGGACTATACGGCACTGAAGGTCCAGGCCCAGTCTAAAATACTTAGGTTCTGTTAATAGGCCTAAAAGACAGGTCCAGGCCCAGCTCAACGCTAAGTATATATTGCGGCCCAGCCTGGATCAATCTATCAGAGAAGAGAGCCCGTGCAGAACGGAGAAGGAAATTGGCCGGCTGCCGGAGATGACGGGGTCGACCAGAGCTCGTGTAATCCAAATCCACATTATTCCTCGCTGTTGGAATTCTAATGGGATAGAGTCCTGTCGGAGCAGACTACTGCTCTGACGACGGCGACGGGACGAGCGAAGTCAGGGCTGTCCTGCTATTTTTGGGTTTAGGGGAGACGCCCAATTTAGCGAGACGACGTTTAATTTCTCCTCTTTCTGAAGAAGAAAACAGAGTCTCCGTACGCGGGCGACGGCGAGTCGGCGACGGCGACTTGGGGGTTGGTGGCGCGGTGGTGGTTGCTTGTCCCCATCCATCCTTCCATTCCAGAAGCAATGCAAGAACGCAGGTGACGTTGCCCGGCCGCCGTTGTCCTAGGGGTGCAGTGATGGCTGCTCTTGTGGTGCAGTGCAGTGCAGTTCAGGGGAAACTGGACAGCTAACAGAGGATCATTAAGAAGCAGTGCAGTCCTAGGTTGGCTTTACAAGCCTTGCAAGTTACAAAAGGTGATTAGGAATTCAGGATAAGCCGAAGCTATATGTGTCGTGTAACCGAAACAAGTAGTACAGCAACAAGCTGTTCCTTGCGTCCAACCAAGCCTGCTCTCCGGCTCTGCTGGTTGATTTCCCGGGGCGACAACCACAATGAGCACTGAAATAGACGGGCGCGTGATCAACCAATCACCATCACCAACGGTTGATGGTTCCCTCCGGAAAAAAAAGAAGGAGCTGAGGTAGAGCTACCACTCCGAGTGAAAGGTGAAACTGAAGGAGTGAAGAAGGCTGTATAAATCAAGCTGCTTTTAAGGAGTATGTGTGTGCGCGTATACTTTTGCTAATGTCTGCAAGCGACTCTAATCTAAAGCCTGAAAACAAAGGAACCAGTTTCCTTTTTATTGGGTAAATAAATTATTTAATTATAAGAGAGAGCTGTGCTTCCTTTCGGGAGTGTATAACAGATTTGCATCCTCACGTTATGGTAATATGGTCGGTCGCACGTTGAGATGCCAAAGCGTATCATTCACCAATGAATCGTCCAGCCATGCACGGCCAAGGGAGACAGGGCGACGGTGCCAAATAAAGCCGATCAGATCAGATCCACAGCAACACAACAAAGTGTTGAACCGCGTTCGTAAATGAACTGACATGGAACTTTCCAAATAAATAGAGAATGCAAAAAATAAAGTATATTTGTTGTGGTTGTGGTGTTGTTTTTTTTTTTGGGGGGGGGGGGGGGGGGTTGGGGGCTACTCTTTTTTTTTTTTTTTTTTTTTTTTTACAGAATCTCAAAACAGATTTTAGACCCAATCTTCTTTACCTACTACTCTCTTGGATGGAGTTTACATATGTGGCCTGGGGTGAAATTAAAACATCCGTGTGTCTACCAAAAGTGGACCTAGAAGACCTAGTCGATCTACAGGTCGTCCGGCTGTTGTCACCGGGCCACAGTGGCATCTGACCTGAGTGAGTGAGAGCCAGGAGAGAAGGCGCAGACCACGTCAATGTCGTGACGGTATCCCGGCCGGACGGATCCTGTCACGCTAGCTAGATACACTACGCGGCACTTGACTTTTTTTTTTTTTCGACGAAAGAAGAATTATATTAGATAATAGCTCGATACATCAACATATTACAGTTCTTCTGGATTACACAAATATCCAGAAATTCATCTAAATTGTACCCACGCTGTGAATAGCTCCAAATCTCAAACCCAAAACTATTTGACGTTTTTGTGCGGATGACCGCACAGGCAAATACTCGGCAACAATTGTTTTCGGCCCGTACTTAGATGCCCAACGGACGGCCAACATTCCCCATGGCAGCGGAGTTGAGAAACTTCTTCTTCTTCCTTCGTCTTCCTTTTCTTCTTTCTACCACCGAAGAACGAGGAAGATCGATCAAAAAATTATTCTCCCTAGTCCCTTCATGGTGGCCGATCCAACCACAACAAAATGAAGAAGGGACCGGAGAAAATTATTCCATGGTGGCGGCATCATCTCCGCCTTGATGCCGCCGTTTAGAAACACAAGTCTCCATATCGTCATGTCGATGAAGATGCTGATGCCGTAGATGCCATCTTCATCTTCAACATGTCCGCCATAGAGAAGACGATTCCACCCTACATCCTCACCGTTGCCGGAGAAGAGCAGGAGGAAGAGATAAAACTTTAATACCAAAAAACTTGGCATGGAGAAACCCTAAACCCAAAAAGACTCAATCTAATAAAAAAAAACTTACTAGAAAACAACGGATCCCCACTCCCCCGAGGCCTCGGCGATATGTGAGGAGGAGAAGGGGGACCAGCATGGAGACACCGAACGGCGGCGGCGGCGCCGGAAATCACACCTAACCTAAGCCGGGGGCCAAACTTGTGCGGTTGTGGGGGCTCTCTCGACTCTTTGGATGTGGATTTGCTTTGCGCACGGGATGGAACGCACTACGCGGCACTTGACTTGAGCTGGAGCCTGGAGCCCTGGACTGGAGGCCCGGGCCGCTACCAACTCCGATCCAGCTCTGGGCCAGGTCTTACCAAACACACACATACACACACCTGCCGGTCCTCCCTCCTATAAATAGATAGCCCACACACACCGAACACAGCAATAGAGACGCGGATTAAAGACAAGGCACAGGACGACGACAGAGCCCTGTCTGTGGTGGGGTAGTAACAGCGACCCAGTAACCACGCGCGCGGCGGCGGCGACGACATGACCGTCCTGGGCGGCGACGACGCGGCGGCGGCGGCGGCGGAGGTGGAGGCGCCGGGGCGCGGGCAGACGGTGTGCGTGACCGGCGCCGGCGGCTACGTCGGGTCGTGGATCGTCAAGCTCCTGCTCGAGAGGGGTACGCCGTCAGGGGCACCGTGCGCAACCCGGGTAAGGGTCTAACGACGTCGTCGTCGCAGATCCCATCTATTATCGTCGTTGTTGCTGATGACTTGCTGTCGTTGTGGCGATCCATATGGAGGCAGACGACGCCAAGAACGCGCACCTGAGGGCGCTCCCCGGCGCGGCGGAGAGGCTGGCGCTGTGCAAGGCCGACCTGCTCGACTACGACGCGTTGCGGGCGGCCGTCGCCGGCTGCCACGGCGTCTTCCACACCGCGTCCCCGTCACCGACGATCCGGTACGTCCTAGTACGTGTGTGTATACTACTACTAGATGAATACGGATGGATATACGAGATCCATCGATGAACACGGTACATGTCACGTAACCCGGCCGGATTGTGGAGTAAACGGACGTTTTCGCCTGTAATCCAGTAGTAGGGACCATACACAGCATCTACTGCAGGTATTTATTATGCATTATTATTACTTGGAAGGTGGAAGGATCATCCAAAATCTCAGTAAAAACATTTACTCCTCCCAACAAAAACGGCTAATTATTTTGAAAACTAACAAACGGCTAATTTTGGTAACCGTGGTCATTGGCTCAACTGTTTTCAAATAATAATAGTAGTACTAGTAGAATATTTTCGGGACAAAAGAACTATCTCACGCATCCACGCATGCAAAATCCACTCCTTCGAATTCGAAAAAAAAAATCTACTCCTTTGAAGTTAGGCCCACTCCTCAGTGACCTGTGCTAGCTTCTGTCCTCAGCGACCGTTTACTCACACGGCATGGCTGGCAGGCTCGCACGCATGCATGGGCAGCTCATAGTAGCAGCGGTGACCTTGTTTCATGCATGCAGGAGGAGATGGTGGAGCCAGCGGTGACGGGGACGCGGTACGTCATCGACGCGGCGGCGGCGGCCGGCACGGTCCGCCGCGTGGTCCTGACGTCCTCCATCGGCGCGGTGGCCATGGACCCGAACCGCGCGGCGGACGCCGTGGTGGACGAGTCGTGCTGGAGCGACCTCGACTTCTGCAAGGCGACCAAGAACTGGTACTGCTACGGGAAGGCGGCGGCGGAGCGGGCGGCGTGGGAGGCCGCGGCGGCGCGCGGCGTGGACCTGGTGGTGGTGGTGCCCGTGCTGGTGCAGGGCCCGGCGCTGCAGCCGGCGGTGAACGCCAGCCTCACGCACGTGCTCAAGTACCTCGACGGCTCCGTCGCGACGTTCGCCAACGCCGTGCAGGCGTACGTGCACGTCCGCGACGCCGCCGACGCGCACGTCCGCGTCTTCGAGGCGCCGAGCGCCGCCGGCCGGTACATCTGCGCCGACGCCGTGCTCCACCGCGAGGACGTCGTCAGGATCCTCCGCAAGTTCTTCCCCGACTACCCCGTCCCGGAAAGGTCAGTGAGTCGTCGTCATTCTCGTGTCACTGGTCACTTCGATCTGTGTCGTCGTCGATCGTGCTGCACGAACGCACACACGCACGAACGCACGCGTGGACGCTTGCTTTAATTTCGAGAGGTGCGGTAGTGTGCATGCATGCATGCATGCGTGCATGTCTCTGTCTTTCGTTTGAGAATTGATCAAGCTGCGCAGTGTGGAAATTAAGATGGAAAAAAAATTGGAACACGTGAAATTGTCAATGGATAGTGCTCACGTGCTGATTTATGTTGGAAAAAAAAATCTGATGAGGTGAGAATTTGGTTATGGGATGTGCGGTGCGGGTGTGTCTTTTTGTCAAGGGTGAAAAGCATCGGTGGTGGAGTTGTAGCGCATACTGCAGAACCGACTGGGAAATCTGTTGCCCAGTCTTTCGCTCTTTTGTTCAAGTCCAATGGCTATTGGCTAAGATTTACATATGCTCTTCTTTGGCTAGTACAGTAGAACAATGCTACTTAGAAACCTTTTTAAGCATTCTTTGTTACTGTTAAGATCAACGACGACGTGGTCGATCTTCCCTGGAAAAATCAATTAGTCTTCTGTGGTCAAGCATATCTAACTGCCTTTTGCTAGCTTGACACGGTACTCTAAAGTCGTGCAGAAAATACTTTCAACTTTTTGATGCGTTCTCCAGAGGATTTTCCACCGATCCCTGTGTATTGTATTGTATTATAATTAATTATTAATAGTATGCTTTAGACTGTATTAACTTGTTGTTCTTGCTGGATTGCCTTGCATCGATCGATCGCATGCAGGTGCTCTGATGAGGTGAACCCAAGGAAGCAGCCGTACAAGATATCCAACCAGCGGCTGAGGGACTTGGGGTTGGAGTTCACTCCGGCGGCGCAAGCCCTGTACGACACCGTCATATGCTTCCAGGAGAAGGGCATCCTCCCTATCCCTGCCCCAACGCCTCCGTCACCGCCAGAGTCGGAGGCCTGATCGAGCTGAGCTACTACTTGGTAGTACCTCGTACGACGACGTATCGCAGGAAATGAAGAAACAAATTAGCATATGGCACGCGAACTATTACAGACGCTGCTTTCGATCAGGCTGCTAAAAATAGAATATGAAGTAGTATGTACCATTGTGGGCTAAGACTAAGAGTGTCAGAAGCGTTGAGAGTGCAACAGTAACTATCGATGTGACTTTCTATGTTGCTAGCTAGTTGTAATCTCCTAATGATAAAATAAATTTGGAATATCATCCTACATTTGTGTGACTAGGTTGTTTACACCGAACTCTGCCATATATCATCGGTGACACTTGTCTAGAAAAAACAAAATTCAGAAACTGAGTGCTTCAGCCAAATCACACCAAATCACGACATCTGAAGCAAACCTGGTAGTCCTATACATGTCTACAGAAAATGAGGATGGCTATAGTACTCCGAATGCCGACCTCGTTCAGATGTTCAAGGTTGAAAACATGCCTGTTCTTTTTTTGACCGGATCAAGTGAATCCCAGTGGTTTACTGAAAACTAGTCACCTATGCATCGTCGCCCAGTGGGTTGGTTCCAAAGGGTAGGAGGCCGGGCATCGATCCAGCAAGGTGAGATAGAAAAAAGTCCAGAGCGACCTGACCACAATCCTAGGCCAGAATTAAATCCTAGTCTGGCCCATCCATGTGGAATGGGTCTTGTTTCAAGCCTTCCTTATCTAACCGAACACGTGATGCGGAATAAACCAATAATTATCGATCGAAATATGCTAAGCTAAAGAAGAAGAAAAAGACGAGAATTTTCAGGCATGTACCCACCTTCGTAGTGATTGAGAGTTGCTCTCGCTGGGGCATGCATGGGTGCATCCTATCGCAAGTTGTGGGATCATCACAATGGGCTAGCATGTGGAGAACCTCTTCGTTTGACGGTGGCATGTCAAATTTAGCTTTGGATTCCTGAAAACTATTACTCCTTCCATTCTAAATTATAAGTCGCTTTGACTTTTTTTCATCCATTTTATTATATATCTAGACACATTATTATATGTAGATACATAGCATAACAGATGTACCAAAAAAATTAAAGCGACTTATAATTTACAACGAAGGGAGTATAATTTATTTGGATTTGTTTATTAGAAATTGATCAAAGCATTAATGTTTTGTATCATTGGATAGAAATTTATCTAAGCTAAACCAAGATCACGAAGATCAAAACTTTTTCCTAAATATATTACTCATTCAAAAAATTGCATGCACCGATGCTTCTCTCGTGTCAAACCAGTTCAAAGCCCAGTCGTCATGTTTATTTGTCTTATCAGTCGGGCTTATCAGCCGTTCAAACAGTATTTTTCTCTCACATAAATCGGCTTATGTGTGTCCTCTGTGGTGACGAATAATTAGCAGTATAGGAGAGGCCAAAACAGAACACTCCATTCACCATTCCAGGCTTGGCCACCAAGGGCAGAGCATACCCGAGTGACAGTCGAGCATCCCTCTCAATTGTTCTTCTCCCCTACTGGGGAAGAACCACATCGCCGACAAGCCTAGGATAGAACTGAGTGATCCCGTGCCAAATCTCTCTCTATCCATTGTCGCCCCCAACTGGTGCTCTCAAATATAAAGAACAAACCGCTATTCAAGTAGGGCTCCAATAGCCCGAACAGGGATACATCAGCGTGTCTTCTCTGTATTCTTGAGTCCACTCAAGCAACCGAAGATCTACACTAAGTGACATTCGACGAACAACGATGTTTGCCGTGGCAACCAACCCACGGCACGTGGGAATGTGATTAATATTGTTGCAACAAGCCAAATGTGATTAAGCATATAAATGTAGTGTCGATTGAATCATATTAAAAAATATACTTGTATTATGACTAACTTTTATATCCCATATGTATATAGACTAATTATCTATTTGTCCTAACGAAATAAAATATGACCAGAAAAGAAAAATGAATGCAGTAGTTACTAACTGTATTAATTGGTACATTGTATTAATATAATTAGCACTAATCAATTTTTTCTTTCCAATTTGCCTCCATTCATAAGTTTGGCTTCCCACAACTAGGATTTTCTCGAGCACTAAGGAGATCTAGCTGGTGGGCATTTTACTCATGCTATAAATCTAGTTGTCAATATAGGGGCGTAATAAATGAAATTATTATTAACTCCTGTTCGGGCTAAAAAATAGGATGATAGTATGAATAGTTATAGATGGTATAGGAAATGTGATGTTCCTATACTCATGTCACTATGTGTGGTTTGTGTATATATGTGCCATTCAACTCCTGAAGCAACGATTGTGAGAGGTCGCTTAGATAAGACTATTCACAATCCAACAGGAATTGAATGAACATGTGTGGAACCTTGATGTTTATGTTGTTCCTCTTTGTATTCCCTACGCAATGTAAGTGTTTCATTATCAACTAATACTTGTCCTTGTTTTTTATTCATATTCTAATATATATACTTCATGAGCATGTAATCAAACAGATCGTCCTCATCGGAGAGCTCAATATTGAACCGAAAGGAGCTTGGCCTATATCCTTACCATCACAACACTAAATCAGAATAAATTGTCACTAAAACTTTATGTGGAGCATCAGTGTCCAAAATGTGCGTGCTATTGTTGATTGACACAAAAACCGGAACTATTGTGTTACTACACTTTGCATAATTGTTAGGTCGCATGCCCCGGGTTGTGATCCCACTTGCCCACCTGTCCTTTCGCCATCCGCATAATCTATACAACTATCGGTACACTCGGTTTAGAACTTTTAGTAGCACATAGAAATAATGTATTGAAACTTGATAATGCTAAGTGTTGGTATAAATTAAATGCACACAAGAAAATATGACTATCCGCAAGCGCCTGTATATAATACCGATGTAGCACTTCACCCGGGAGGTTTTAAATATCGTATCCACAAGAAAAACGTGCGAGTATAACTACGAACCAACCTAACCAAAGAGAAATCAATCCTAGATAGAGATAAGAGGAGATCACTAAAACTACGTTTACTTCGAATCTCAAGTAAAAAAGATATTTTCTAATGTTCTAACACGGCGGAATAACTTGAATAGGGGTAGAATTCGTGAGTTCTCCCCTACCAGCATCTATATATGGTGCCAAGCCTTTTAACGGGTGATGGATTACAGAGGATTCAACGAAGCTATAAATCACCTTTGCGAGCTACCATCTACCGAAAAGACAGGGGACATTCACAAGTAATCTAGACTAAGTGCCACGATTACACCTATATTACTACTTCAATCTATAGCGTCATATAGACTAAAGTACTCAAAAGAATTGTGAACTGGAAGAACCAATATGAATACAAAGTTAGTTACATAAGAAGACGATGATTAAAGAACCTTAGAAGCAAGTCCCGGGCGAGGGGACTTGATCCCGAAGAATCAAATAGAAGAGAAGCACCGACAGTAGGAACTCCTCCAAAACTCCACTCTCAACTTCTCTCTCTAATTCTAGACTAGATAGCTACTCTAAGAGGTAGATCCATTAAAGGGACCCCCTCTCAAATTGTGAAGGACCGAGAGTGGCGACCAGAGGGGGGTGAATGGGAGCCTAAAATTTCTTTCGAAACTTTTAACCAAGTGTCCCAAATTCAACCCCAAAAAAAGAACTCACACGCGGCCGATAAATCCATGATCCAACGAGTGGTCGGGTACCTTAGAGATGTCCTAGAGGCACAGTGGGACTATTGAGAAAGACCAAAGACAAGTCCTCGAAGAAATGAGAAGAAACAAATAAAAACCTGGCGGACCAGAAATTGGACCGGAACCTCCTGGTCGAGGGACCGGAAGTTTCACCGAACTTCTTGGGGGCCTCCACCGTAACTTCCTTTGTCGCCTCCACGGAACTTTCCGGGTCGCACCCCGAACTTCCGGTCGGGGACCGGAACTTCCTGGTCGGAGACCAGAACTTCCGAACAAAGCACCCCCAAGCAAAAACAACGTAA